>JAPYZI010002225.1:0-28497 GCA_030523105.1 Ophioninae sp. A BG-2022a | reverse complement strand
TTTGCAAATTTTTCCATACATACCCCTTTGCCTCTTTTTTTCCGATTTTTCAAGTGGACTTCCTGGGAAAACTATAAGAGATATCGATACGAATCCAACACCATTATTTAAGTCAGTCAAAAACCTTTTCCAAACCCACCAAATGTATCCCCATAGCCTACGAGAAGGCCATCCTACGACCTTTTGAAATATCGTGATTTTTGAGATTCCGGAAAAGTGGCCTGGGAGGACGAAAAAAATTTATTTTCCGTTTTTTGAGTATTAAAAGGGTCTATTTGATCGGAAATTTTCCGCTGATTACGAATATGCACGAGTTTTTGCCGAAAGTGCAAAATTAGGCTGGGAAAATGCGACAAACATTTTTCCGACATTTTTCCGTAGAAATTGATGGTTTAAGGCGAATTAAACGGTGGCCTTGTTGAAATATTAATAATAATTCAGGGGTTGATCCGGGAACTATACACGCTTGTATCAATCGACACAGAATTTCACCTCCCCCCGCATTTCATGGATGTCATTTCGTTCAGGGACACCCTGTATATTACAATACCTACAAGAGGAAACAAGGCACGACTATGCCCCGAAGCGTAACATCTACAGGAGTAAGCAGAACACGATAATTCTCCCAACGTTTCTGCCCACGAGAGAAAGCGAGAGCGAGAATGAAAACCGTCGTCAGCGCCGCTACTCGAGAACTACCAATGGGGGCAGCCCCCAGCAAAATCGGCACGTATAATCCTTAAGAACTGTCCTATGGAAATTTGACTTCATCGACGATAGGGATTTCGGCTTCGACGTTACGTCGATTTTTAAACCCAAACAAACCCAAACAATTACGGTGCGGTGACCTCTGTGTGAACAATTTTATATTTCGAGATAATATACATTTTTGTCCCGCAGTTTAACGATAAATTGATGCAAGATTCAAGAGGTGTTTCGCTGAAAAAAAAAAACATCGAAAATATGAGAAAAAAGAAAATATATACTTTCGTCGAAACGATGCAAACTTCGAGATAATTCGGGGAAACGTGTTACGGATACGTAGATGGTAAAAAATTGCGAGAAATAAAAACTCAAGGGGTTTGTACGGAAAGAAAGAAAAGCTATTGTCGAACGGGCGAATTTTACTTCCGGGATAAAAAAGGTGGGCGTGTGCTTCGTATTATTCCAAGTACTCGTGTATCCTCCCACCGCTATCGCAAGCTTCGATAAATACCGAACTCCCGATAATACGACTATCGAACTCTCGTCAGTTTCCCGAAGCTGGGCTAGAAAAACTTACGAAGTTTTTCCAGTGTAGCAATTATAGCCGTGGCGAAAATAGCAGTCCTTCAAACGAATAAAAACTTCGATCGAAGAATCAAAACGTCTCCTAATCAATCGAATCAAAAGCTTGAAAAAATATCTATATTATTTTCTAGTTTTGGAACAGTGTCGGGTCAAGTGTGCGCATTGTGAAATTTAGACTCGTCAAGCCTAGCATAAACTAGGCTTATTTGCATTTTTTTATTATTCTCATTCTTACAATTATATTTTTATGATATTTAATTATTATTTTCTCCACATTATTATTTTAGTATTATTTATTATTGATGTTATTATTATTGGTATCGTTGTTTATTTTTGTTTGGGTTTATTTGGTTCTTACAATTATATTTTCGTGATTTTCAATTATTATTTTCTCCACGTTATTATTTTAGTATTATTTATTATTGATATTGTTATTATTACTGTTATTGTTTCAACGATTAAACAAAGCAACATTGAAAAAAAAGTTTCAACGTTCCTCTTTTTTCCGCGTCGAAGCGAAACCCAAACGGGTCATGCACAATTTGGAATCTTTTTTTTTTTCTTATATCGAACAAACGGATCGAACCTGCCACTCGCAAAAGCTTCGTTCCCGAAAATAAAATTATTATTCGTCTAGCGAAATGCGCTGCTAGTCTATCTACGTGAAACACATGAAAATTCACGCTTCTTAATCTTCCGATAGTGGCTCGTGATAGATGGAGGAACATGCAAAAAAAAAAACGAAAAAATAAAATAAAATAAAAAAAGGAGAAACGTCACGCGCCATTCTGACGATTAGAATACTTTCCGAATGGCGACGAAACGGAAGCCTCGTTCGAAGTTGTTTACTTTTTGCCAAGTGAAAAAAAAATTTGTTTAAACTTTCGTTTGCCAAAAGCTTGCCACCATGAAAATGCGATTTTCTCGATACTTTCGAACCTCGAGCTTTTCAAATTACAGCTTGTTACGAAAATCGAGCAAAAATATAAAAATATTGCTTTTTTTCGATGGAAAATCGTTTTTTTTTTTTAATTTGTTTATTTTGCGTCTCAAAAACCCATTATTCGGATTCGCCTCGAATTGAGAACGACGCAAAACCATTGTGATATTTTCCAACGATCTCAAACGATTTGTTTCGTTAAAAATAATTTTTCGAGTTGATGAAAAATTTTCCTAGATTTCCTAGTTACAAAAAGTTTCACTCGAAGCTCAAATTTGGTTATTCGTAAAACCTGGATTTCTTAATGCCTAATTAATAAACTAAATATATTAAATGAAAAAACCAAAGAAGAAAAAAAACATTTTTCCATCCAAAAAGTGAACGATTTACTTTTTCATGCCATTGAACATTTTTCTATCATCCGTTTATCGATCGATTTATCAATAACAATAATCAAAGCTCGTTTTTCTTTTCGACGCAAGCTTTTCAACCTAATTTTCACTATATTTTTTTTTAATTTCAAGAAAATCACTCAACAGATTTTTTTACATTACCATTCGGTCCAAGTTCTTTGCTGAGGAAACTGGTCGCAAATCGATCATGCAAAGACACTTTGTTTAAATAATAACTCGATTGTTTGTCCGAACTGGGCGATCAAAAAAATACTCAAATTTGGGCAATACCGTGTATCATCCGCGAGAAAAATACGGTCTCCGTAAACCCAAAACAATACAAAAAAAAATCCACATCCACATGATTTTATTAAAAAAAAAAAGAAAAAAAAGAAAAAAAAAGATTATCATTGGCACATTGGCAATGGAGCCTCGAAATTACAATACTTTTGCGTACATAATTTATGAAAATCAATTTTGGCGTTCCCATTTTTTGGGACGAATCTTTCCTATATTTAATCGCGCGAATTCAGTGGTTCGATCACTGTTCGCGACGTACGCGATGAAAACTGACGCGCATGCGTGTCGCGCGCACCATATTTCGACTTTTCGGTTATTTTCGTCCGCGACAGGAAAAAAAAGGTTTTTTTTGGACTGAAACGAGGTTAATTTTTGCGGGGTGTCTATCGCCGAAAACAAGAGAGGAAAATAAATAGCCTGCTTAAAACCGGTTCGTGCGTGATCGCTGGTCGCGGCGACGCGGGAAATTACCGCAGTCGCGCACGGTCACGGTTAAACGCTATATATATATATATGTATTTTTTTTTTGCAAACTGAATTGACGATATAAAAATCTTTTTGTATTTTCCAGCTAGAGATTTTCCACGAGAAAAATGTCTTAATCGAATGGGCTCGACAGCGCGACGTCAGGAACAGCAGAAAAATGTCAGCCCCGCGGAGACCTTATCTCTTTTTTAAATTCCTGTCTGTTTTGAAGATTAAACGGTTGGAACGTAGCGATTTGTTTTTTCCAGGAATTGAGAAGCAACGTAACGTCGAAAGATAATACACGACGATCGAAGAGTACTACTTCATTATCCAACAGTAAAATAATTACATTCGTGAATGCTTTTTTTTTCTTTTTTCAGCTTATTTTCATTTCCATTTCGTAATAAATCGGGCCGACGTCGACGCGCAGTAGTTTTGTCGGGCTGTAATCTATAGGTTAGGAATAACGCGGCAGGAAAAACGAATTTTTATTTCAAATCGAGGGAGACTCAAAAAATCGTGACGATTTTTTTGATTTTTTGTTGTTTTCATCGATGTGTAAAGATAATTGTCTTTTTTTTTTGTGTTTTTATATATTTTTTTATTTTTTTTTTCGTGTGAAACGAAAATCGTCGAAGAGTTTTATTTTGATTGGAATTTAAATTCGAAGCGTTGAAATAAATCGAAGAACCGAAACCTCGGTCGGGTAAAAATGGCTTTGGCGCGATGACTCTTCGATCAACACTTCGAGAGTTTCGCCGTTCAAAAACAAAATAAATAAACAAACAAAAATCGGAAGAGTAATCGCTCGGAACGATTGAGGCTCGAGAAGAGCGACGACCGTGAGGAAAATCTAACGTAACCTTGATAATACTTTTGTGCGAAACCGCGCCTTCGTGTTTTATTTACATCGCATAGGGAAACGAGACGAGAAGGGGGAAAGGGACTGACAGATCTATTAAGCTTCCGTACAATCGCGTTGACGACTTATCCCACAAAAACAAATATGAGTGATTCTACACAGGGCAAAAACAGTATAAAGATGATACATATATTAATAAAAGATAAAAATGGAAAGAAGAGCGCGGAAAACAAGACGAAACTCGAACAAACTAACTAAAAGTAAAAAAAATGAATAATGAAATGTATAAAAAATGAAAGATCGTAAAAAAGACTAGAAAACTGAAGGAAAAGCAAAAAAATTACAAAATTGAAAAATTACGAGAAAAAAAAACGAAATAAAAAAGAACGAACCGGTGAAAACCCCGACGAAACTCGAAAAAACTAATTAAAAGTAAAAAAAATTGATAATGAAAATAAAAAAGAATGAAAAATTTTAAAAATACTAGAAAATAGAAGCAAAACCTAAAAAATCACAAGAAAAAACAAAATAAATAAGAGCGAACCGGTGAAAAAAAAAAAAAAACCCGACGAAACTCGAAAAACCTAAGGAAAAGCAAGAAAATTACAAAATTGAAAAATGATAAGAGAAAAGCCAATTGAAAAAAAAAAGAGCAAGCCGTTGCCATCCCGAAACAGGCTAAAATCAACCTTCAACTAATATTGTTTAAGTAACCTCGATGAAATCTCGGAGACACAATGTTTGCCGGAAGTCCGTTACAAAAATATATCGCGAATACGTGGAAAGCGCGTATCAGGGAAGAGAGTTTTCGATCATTTTATTTTCTCCGAAGAATACTCTCGGTCGTTTCTCGCTATCGGGTATCTCGTTACTTCCGAGCACGTCGACGCGTCGATAAAAAGAGAAGACAACAAAAAAACGGTCGAGCGTATTCCGCAAATCGCAAGCCCGTCTCGAGTTGTAAACAACGAAGAGAAATATGCAGGGCCGGCTGAGTGCGAGGGAGAAGCACGTGGTCAAGAGAAACGGTCCGCGAGTATCGAGAGTCGAGAACTCTTCACCGTACGTATTATTACGCATACGCGCGCGCACACGCGCGGGCACGCAACGTGCCAACTACTCGAGGTGTGGACTCTGAAGAGCCAAAAGCAAAACAGCGAAGCGTCTGGCTGACTAAGAGTCCGAGAAAGACGAATGCGTTAACGCAAGTGCCTGTTCAAGATGGCGTCGTAAAAACATTTCCAAGTTTGGGGGGTCACGATTCTGATCAACTGTCCATTTCGCTTTTCCATATTACGTGTAGTAAAAATAAATATTACGTGTAGCAACGAATTATTTTTTCGAACCGACCAATCACCGAATCAAACCAAACACACAAAACTGTCGGAAATATTTGTTCCGTACGAAATCTCGTCTTACTAACGCCATCTAGTGTAACTCGAGCGAACTTCTACAACTCGAGACCCACATAACTAAAGCCATCTATTGGAAAAATCATGAATTTCTTTTTACTACACCTGATACGTTGATACCGCGTTTAGGAAATACACTCGTAACGAAAATCGTCGAAAAAAAAGGTTCGCGTGCTTTTCGAAGCCAGGATGCAACGAGCAATCGGCAATAATCGGTACTGCGATAATCGATGTGTATCGTTGTAACCGTGTGTCGGATGACGCGCAGTTGAGAGTGGAGTCACCAGAAAATAGTCTCTTCGAGGAGGCAGGTGGTAAAAATGAACGGGTATTATTGAAAGTATCGAGGGGGCATCCGAGACCGGTGTATCATCGTGGATTTGCATACACGTAGCAGTACGCGCATCGTTTCATTGACGTAATCGTATCGATATCGATGAAACGTCGATAACTGTAAATCGCACAATTAAGACGATGACGACGACGATGACGATAAGTTTATTACGTCCCAGTATACTTTCGAGCAAAAAAGGTTACATAAGCAAAGATACAAATCAAAACAACAGAAAAGACAGAGTTTATACAACAATAATCATGACAATAAAAAAATTATAATAGTAATAATAACTAGAATTTAAAAAAAAATAAAAATAAGGATGCGATACATCAATAAAGGCTGATAAGCACTAAAATAATAATAATAATAATAATAATAATAATAATAACGAAGATAACGAAAGAGAGAGAAAGAGAGATAGGAGCCCAACCGTTCGTAAAACACGCCGTCGTGATCCCTAACCATAAAACAGCGCGCAAAGTTGCCTCGCGCGCTTCATAGACGACCGAAAATGAGAATGGCCGTGATTGGCTGGTGTTACGCGTGTTGGTGTCTGATCGGGCGAATCCGAGTCCCCCTGTGATCCCCACTTTTGTCTTTCCTGTACGCGGGCGATACACACCCAAAACCTCGAGATTGCACGCGCGCGGAACGGAATCTTCGCGTTTTCCTCGTGTGTACAATCGCGCCTCTCGCGAACTTCATCCTCGTCCTGACTTTCCGGAATTTGGTCGCGCATCGATCGTCACCGCAGTTTTCTTCTCCGTTCCTCTTGATCACGGTCTCCGAAGTAGAATCGCGAATCGTCAACAAAAAATCTCGTAACTTTCGATCCACAGGTATTTTTCCTCGCGAGAGTATACGATGGAACAACATCTCGAACCGCGCATGCGCAGTTGAGCGTATCGAACGCGATCACGCATTTCTCCCGTTTTTCGATCTCGCGCTCGAATTCTTTGAGAAAAGTGAAAGCGCCGTGTGCCACGTGATATTTGCGAGCTCGGGAATGGTCGACGCTTGGGAATCGGGCCAGCTAGACTTCAGGCCCGTATAAGTGTACGGCTCGAAGATGACATTTCAATTTTTGTACCAATTAACAATGAATAAAACTACAATTTTAATAGCAATAAACAATTATTAAAGTTACAATTTATACAGCAATTAACAATAAATAAAGCTACAATTTGTATAAAAATTAACAATTAATAAAAGTACAATTTTTATAGCAATTAACAATGAATAAAATTATGATTTTTATAACAATTAACGATGAATAAAACAACAATTTTTATAGCAATTAATAATTAATAAAAGTATCGTTTTAATAGAAATTAGCAATTAATAAAGATAGAATTTTGATAAAAATTACTATTGACTAACATTACGATGTTTATACCGCGACAACTCGTGCAGTTCAATGGACAATACCGGCTTAAAATAATGATTGATTTTTTTTACTGTTTCCATCGCAGTTGCGCGTTTCTTGACCGCGAAGTATCGAATTCCCTTCAAGAACAGCAGCTGTGCGGAACTATTTTCTAGTTGGGTTTTAAACGATTACGGGACGGTTTCCAAAGCACTGAACGTACATGCGACGTTTCTCGTATATACGTAAAACATGTATCCAATGTTTTTTCGAAAATACATTTTAAAGTGTAAGAAAACAGAATACCGATAAACTTCAACTGCGAAACAGCGACCGTCATTGCGTTCGAATAATGGAACATTCGAATAATTCGCCAAACCGTTCGAACGACGGAAAACCTGGACAAAAACAAGATTCACCGTATTTCAATAGGAAAGTCGGTGTATCAAAGATATACGAAAAAAGGGACTCGTTAGGATGGATTAGCGAAACACATGTATGGATAATAATAAGAAAATCTTTGCTTGGACTATATACATAAAAATTCTATTCCATGCCACCTGATCACAGGAAAAAATATTCCGGCCAAAATATCAGCGATAAAAAATCACGAAGTTACAATATCCCCAGAAAGCCCAGAAACAAACAAATCCAAACGAACATACAAACAAACACAAACAAATCAAAAAAAAAAAAACCCAAACAATGATGTTTCGTTTGGGTGATGCGTTGTCGCGTGATACAACGCGCTACCAAAAATTCGCTTATGAAAAAAAAATTCCATTTTTCCTTTCAGTTCCGTTTTTTTTTTTTCAGTCCCCAAGTCGCCATCGGAATTTCATCCGCGCGATATTTTTTTCCATTGTATTTTTCTTTCGTCCCAACGCGTCCGGATTTTCCTTCGTAACGTCGCGTTCCCGTTTGCCGTCTCCGTACACACAATCGAGGATGTGTATTCGTGCTTTTCTCACCGGTCGACGTTGCGTCACTCTTGGAAGTGGCATAAACGTAGAAAATATGGGAACGAGATCTAGAGGGATCCCGATTATGCAAATATGGAGGACCTTGTGTACGCGCGGTACACAGTTAACGAGCTCGTTGGTGGGCGCGCGTGTAAAAGCCGGCTCTCTCGAAGTAACTCGAGCCGCGAGTCGGGGCGACTGCGTCTCGCAATCTAAGCGAGCAATGGCCTCGAGGCGACTATCGCTGCGCGTGTACGTACAGCCGCTCCTAATAGTGGACGCGCAACGCGCCAAACGAGACAAACGTGTACTACAAGCGTTTCGGCCGTCTTCGGTGTTGCTTTGTCGCAAACGTGCGAGAAGTGAAACAGAGCCTCGAAAATACGCGAACGTACGATGTCGAGGTACGACTAATTTCTAGTACAACCAAAAACCAAACGTTCCCGATGGATATTCTCACCGCAACGAACACAGTAAGTTGAACACTCAAGAGGAAAACGGTGAGAGAAACTAAACCGCCGGCTAATAGCTACGTCATTCGAAAACAGGATGAATATTCGTGTACGGAAAGAGACGGGGAAAGGGGGTTGGTGGAAGGCAGAGAGAAAACGAGGAACCGCGCATGCTCGGTTCTGGATTTCGCTAATGCGCAAACACGTGCGGTGGAGGAAGGAAGGAACGAAGGAAGGAAGGGGAGGGCTTTGGCAACAAACGCGTCAAAAATCAGACAACGGGAAAAAGAAACGTAGCGTCGAAAGATTCTACATCCGAAGCCCAACCGGAAGCACGACGTTTTCGTTCTTCCTTCCTCCTTTTTCGGTCGTTAGCAATCGAAGAGGAAGCTGGGCGAATTGTGGGGAGGGGGGGAGATTACGAAGAAGCGATGGCGAATGCCGATCGTAAATAAACACCCGGCGCATCGCGTCCGCGCGTAACGCTCTTTACGTTCGAACGGAAAAAGTAAAAAAGTAGAAAGACAACGTATCGATGAAAAACATCGAGAGACACGCGGTACTCGTTTTTTTCCAGCTCCCAAGCGAAGTTTCCGAAATTATACGCGCCGGCGCGTCGTCGCGATTCTGTAGTGCTGTATATTATTAACGCGAAGGGAAATAGCGTTCAGTGGAGTCGGAGAAGGTTGGGGGGGGGGGCTAGAAGAGAATACACGGGAATAGAAGAGAGAAGGGAGATTGGACGCGCGTGGAGACGAAGAGGATGGAGAAGAGATGGAAGTTACGGTAGGGGAACGGCTAGAGTGGCGGAAAGGGGGTGGGGGGTGGTGGGGGGCGAGCGAGACGAATATAGCCAAAGTGTGACAGGGGTCGCAAAGGGATCGGAGGGGGATAGAGCACCGAGTGGGGCGTTAGGGCGGGGGAGCGAGGAGCGGCCGGTGGGGCAAGGAGAATGGAGGAGGGGGAGGGTTAGACGATGCGGTATCGGAGAAGCGAGACAGAGAGGGATGTAGTCGAGAAGTCACTCACCGAGAGAGCTCGAGCGAGACGGTACGCCGTAAACCGAAAATTCCACAAACTACGCGCGATAGTATCGCGGCATAGAGGGGTGGGGAGAGACAGGGGAGAGTAGAACCAGCGGTAGTAGCGGTCGGACGAAGGGTTGATTTTTCTTCGGACAATTTTCCCTCGTCTCCACTTTCGAAATCGAATATTCGGCCGATCACGGCGCAACGAAAACAACAACAACAACACACGTTCGTCACGCGCGTTTTTGTTTTTTTCTTTCTTCGGAGTGTTTACCTACACATTTTACTCGTAAATGCGAGCACGCGCGAAAAAAAACGTTCCGGATAAATATACGCGCACACACGCACCCACACGAACGCACACGCCCCGTTTATTGCGTTTATTTCGACTCGTTCGTTATTCGTTTCCGGTAAAGAAAAAATATAATCATTCGTATCCCGCACGTGGAAATGTAACACGGATGGAGAGGGGAAGAAGGGGGTCTCAGGAAGGGGGTAGAATAATGAAAATTACAACGCACCACTTGAGCACAAAAATACGTAAATTCTGAACGCGGCACAGATATACATATCCTCACGAGTGGCACACAAGTTGTTTACTAGAGCTCGGAGCACCAGGCAGCACCACGCCATGCCCCCGTGAGTGTGTTCGGCGGCGACGGCGATACTCTTTCTCGCGCGTTGCCCCGAAGCCCCCCTCCATGTGCCGCCGCCGCTTAACCTCACTCTCTCTCTCTTGCTCTTCCTTCCACTCGCGCCGCCTATACGTACACTCGTCGTATCTCTTTCTCTATCTTTATCTCTCTCTCTCTCTCTCTCTCTCTCCGTTTCTCTCGTCGCGGCGCGTCGAGCAAAACAAGAATCTGCGCGATCGGTTTGTGCGCAACGGCGCACCTTCCGAAACGAGTTTTCCCACGGACAGATGGGGAACCCCCGGTGGCCCGGACCTTCGCTCGATCAGCGCGGCCAATTCCTCCTTCTCGACTGTTGTGGGCTCTCGACACCGCCGCCGCCGCTGCCGCCGCCTTCTTCTTCTTCTTCTTCTTCCTCCTTCGTCTTTTTCTTAGACCCGCAACTCCGTCGTCTTCGCTCGTCTTTCTTTTTTCTTTCCTCGCCTCCGTGATCGTAGTCACGCGCATTCGCGCCCCGACGCCACCTATATCAACACGCTTGGACCCTTACCCGCTGGCTTGCGATACGGGAGAAAACGTTGCGATGTGCATGTGTACGTGTATACGTCCGTCCCTATCCGCTGGAACGTGGCACCCGTCTATACATTTTTCCAAGAGCTGCTTCGTCGTTCCCTACCCCTCCTCTGTCTTCGTCTTTCTCCCCACCGCTTTCACGGTCCGCCCTACTCTCGAGAGCACGAACTGTATCACTACTCGCATTCCTACATCCCCTCGCTCGTAATAACCGAGAGATAATAAAACGACTTAACAGACGAGGTGCTACGCGTGCGTTCGTTTCACGTGTATTTTGTACATCGGTTTTCATAATGAGGAGAATGTGGAGCTTAAGAAGGGAGGGGGTGGCGGGCCTCCGCAGAGGGTCATTGCTATGCGGAAATGGTCGATCTTTGGAACCGGCGATGCCGGCATAGAGGAAACATTTTTTTTATTGCTCCGAGGGAACAGCAGCGCCATCGATGTTCGCTCGTATTTTCGCCGCCGAACGCAGCACTTGTCGGTGATACAGGAGCGCGCGAAAAACACTTCAGGATTCTGCATTACCTACCACAGGCAAACCGGCTCGATCACTGACCGTTCCTTTATTTTCAATTTTTTCTTCTTTTTTTTTTATTTATTTGTATTTATCGTCGGTGAGATTCTTAATGTTTTTATGGGGATTTGCGTGACTGGGCATTGGAACGATTAGGCTTCGTCAGGTGAGACATCGCGCGACCGACATCAATGTAACTAGTCCGAGCAGCATCGACGATGCACACACCAGGGACAATGTGTCCCTGTTGTAATGAGGACAGATTTGCTTTTCAGTGCATCGCCTGAAAAATGAAATTCCTTCGGTTATCGAATAATCGGAGCAACGCTCGTCACCCAAGGCAAAGTAGGATTAAAAAATTTTTATTTTGGAATTTAAATCGAAGTATCGCAAAATTAAGATCGTTACGATTCATTGACATTTTTAATTGACAGGAATAATCTATCTTGCATAGAAAAAATAGTTAAACGGAAAGAAAATTAAAAAATAAGAAATAATGGGAGAAGATATTGCGGTATATTTTTAACAATTCAAATTCGAACGAATCGATCATGGAAAAAAATGACGCCAATAATTATTTTAAAAAAAGTAAATATGAAAAATAGAATAAATAAACAACCATAATGGTAAAAATAAATAAAAAGATGTATCTAAAAAATAGTAAAACATATATTCGAAACATGTGAAATACGAGTTTTAGAAGCTACGAGCTATGCATTAACGACTTTACATTTGATTTTTGCAATGAAACAAAATTAATAAATATAAAAAATAAGAACAAGCAAAACGAAGCCCAAACGAACCCAAACAATTGATAATTAATAGAAATAAAAAATAATAGAAAATTTGTATAAATAAAAAATATGAGAAAAAAATGAAATGGAACGAAATGAACAATGAAAATAATACAAACGGTACGAATGATCGAATAAATAAATCAAAATAAATAATAAAAATGAGAAAAAACAAGTGAATGCACCTAAATGAAGTAAAATTTGGAAATGAAGACTCGATTTACGGATCACTTGCCATTTTTCAATGAGTATCACGACGACACCAGTTACGATTTTGTCCAAAAACGTGACGATCGAATAAACGAGAGCGCTGTTCTCCGTTCTCGGGCCTATGAGCTCCGCAGTGACGCTCAATGCGGTCACCATTGTTATCGAACTCGCTGCCCCTATCAAAATTGCCACTGTGTAAAGAACGAATTCGGTGTTCTCGCCGTATTCCGTGATCAATGAGGCTATTATTCCAATCACGGCACCCAGCAAATAACATATCTGAAAGAAAAAGTTTTTTCCTACATTTTCACCTTCGTCATATTTTTCGTTTTTCTCTGATAAATATAATTATTTCAAGTATCGACGAAACTTAAGCCGAGCATTTCTCAATATCATCGAACTCGACGTTAATTATTATTCAAAATGTAAAATCAACATGTCCAACTGTTCTTTCGCTTAAAAATCCACGTTCGAAAAAAACGGCGAACGAAAAAAAGGTACATCCGGATATTTCGAACAGCTGATAGAGAAATATGCATTCTTTGTTTACCTTTGTACCGCACGATCGATTGATATACTTGAGTCCAAGAGCAGCGAAGAAGGAGGCAATGTACGAGGTCAGCGGTACGGTCGCCAAAGCTTGTTTACCACCGATCTCTATTTCCTCGATGTAAAGTGGCAGATAAACGGTCGCAAGTGTAATGAACAATCGACTGGCGACGTAGAGGAGAGCGATTCTGAGGAGAAGACTGCTACCAACCCAATGGCGTCTCTTCGATGCGTCTTCCGTCTCCGGCGTACCCTCCGAGCTCCTTCGTTGCCGATCTTTCTCTGTTACCAAGCTTCTGTTGTCGAGGAGTTTCGCTTTCAGAAACACGTGGAAAAGTATCGTCGCGGTGATTCCCACCGCGCTCAGAACGAGAACGATATTCTGGAAATATAAAGTTTTTCCAATTAAAATTCGTTAGTCTTAAATATCTTGGAACTATCAATATCCCATCTCGATAAATTAAATTTAATACATTCTTTTTAATAAATTTAATTTAATTAATTTCATTCAACTATTGTAATTTTAATTAATTTAATTTAATTACTTTAATTTCATAAGTTTAGTTTAATACATTTAATTTAATCAATTTTATAGTTGAAAAAAAAATGTTTTTATTTTTAATAAATATTGTTTAACAAATTTCTTAGAACAAACTTTGAATCAATATCTTTATTCATAATGCCATTAAAAAATTTCTCAAAATATACTTTTTATCGAGGATCCAAGTATCTTTATATTAACAGGGTTCAATATGAAGATCCATCGAACTTACTCTGAACTTGTAAGCATCTTGTTGGCCGAGGCGAGTCACGGAGTCTTCGCTGGTGGGGAGAACGATCCAGGTAACGATAAACACGACGACGGCGGCTGCGACTTGAGCCGAATATCTTTCAAAGATAAGACATTTATTTATTTCTTCTTAAAGGAGGTTTTTGATCGTGGGGAGGGCTGGTATGGAAAATTAATTGAAAAAATGCTGAGAGTGTTTGAAACGATAGGGAGTCGTTGATGCTAATGCGTAATAAAACGGACCCAGTGTCGCGTGGGGTTAGCTGATTTCTCCGTCTCGTGTGTTCCGGAAACGAAGTTGTAGACAGAGCTCACCTGATAGCCGTGAGATCGGCTCGTACCAGTGAGGAATTCGTCATCGCCGGTATCATCGAGAGATGGGATATTTGCACCGCCGCCCATCCAGTTTGAAACAACGTTATGCTGAATACGTAAACAAACATGGCGCTCGGAGAAAGCGCATCGACGAAACTGCCGAAAATAATGGGAAACGACAGAACCACGAGGACCGAGCCGATCACGTGCCAAATTTTCTTCTTGCTGTAACGATCGATGAGTACACCGAAAACCGGCGTCATCAGAGCGTCCACGAATTGACCTTTTTGAAAAAAAATAAATAAAACGTTTTCACTTATTTTCTGTTACGAATCGTTGCGGAGGAGTCGGGTGGTTGAAAGCTTGGAATCTCAAAAATGTAGACAATATTTTCATTTAATTAGCCGCGAAGTTATTAACAGAGTAATTAATTAATCAATCGTAACTCCTACAACGATTATTCTGAAAAATTAAATAGAAAGTGAATTTATCAAATTTATGAAACATTTTAAAAGTTTGGTTAGCCATGTTGCAAGCTGAGGTGAAAAAGATGTCCGCGCATCCATTAATTCATGGCGTGGGACGTTTCGTGAAGTATCGAAAAAATTCCGTGAGCATCGACAATACTCGTTTAACCAAAATGGCGTCATTTCATTTAAATGATTTTCTTTTTCACAAATTTCGGTCTCGAAATTTGGTTTTGGATCAGCAACGTCGAAAGAACATATTTGAAAAATAAGAAATCGGAATGGTTGAAGAATTTATAACGTGTAACGGCGATAGTCTCAGTCCGGCGATTTCACGTGCGCGCGCAGCCTTCCGGCCCGTGCGTCCGACGATGAGTTCTCTCGAAAAAGCTACGCGTTAAGTGTTTAATCACGCCACGGGCAATCTGTAGTTGTACAATTGATTTCAAAGTATACGCGATTTATCGGGAAAACAAAGCAATCGAATGTTTATCTCTAAATCGAGCGCGGGAGGGCGTTCGATAAAGGATCGTTCGAAAGCGAAAAGAGACACGCTCGCTGTCCTATTGGCGGTGTTGAGAAATTATATTCGCAGTCATCTCGACTCACCGAGAAAGAGCAGAGCGCCGGCATTGATGGGCTCTAACAAGGCGATTCTCTGAAGATAAATCAGAGTGTACGAGAACCACATAGCAGCCGCAAGATCGTTGAAAATGTGTCCAAGGGCGTACGCCAGTCTTGTCGAGAGTGAAATCGTTCTCTCCGCGAACAGCGGGGTTATCTCGTCCGGGCGTTCCATCGTTTCTCTAGAGAATCCTCATCGCAGTTTATTTACGTCTTTACACTCGACTGGCTCAACCGCGTAAAACAAATTGTCACCAACACTTCCTTTGCCAATATTGAAGCATTTTCAAGCGCGGTTTTCGTAGATTCGACGTTCAATTTTTTTCGGGCTATCTCCGAATACAAATTTCGTCCAATACGCGACAATGCGCCGATCGGAAAACAGTACACAGCGCGGAATCCTTAGCGAGGAAATTTATGACTAGCCCCGGTGACATCTATGACCGAAAGCAAAATGAAAGCCTTTTTTTCAATGACAATTTTATCAGCGTATAATCAACTGAACGTATCGTTTGATTTTTGCGCTTGTCAAGTTATATACTGAAATTCCACCCGAGTCGCGACAGTCGTTGATCGTTCATCACCGAAGCTTCGATTGTGTTGGCTTGTCATCGAATTTTGACAGCTCTTTTTCTAAACACACATACACACTTAAAAAACAATATTATGACAGTTCCATAGCGACTCTGGTGAGAAAACCATGACCTGTTCGAGCCACCAGAACGCTGCCACGTACGACTCACCTCGGCCGTGTCTCGGATAAGACTGTTACACTCACCTACGGATGTCCACCGATTGCTCGAGGAGGCGCAAGTGTATGCGGAGGAAGAAGAATCGTGCCGGAGAGCCACGAGTTTCTGAGCCCCTACTGTTTCGATAAACCGACGCGATGTTTCATACTAATAGTGCAATCGGACTTTTGACCGTTTTTATTCAGAATTTGATATCCCATAGCTATCAGGGTTTTAGAAATCGAAACGTGACGGAAAACGCGAGAAAAACGGCCCGAAGTTTTTCACAACTCGCAGAATCATTTTTTTTAGGGGTTAGATTGCGAAAGTTTGAAAACATCGCTGGACACATGACGTAACACGAGTGGAAGAGGAAGGTTCTTCGTGCGGTGTAGAAAACGCAATTATTGAAGACAATTTAATTGTTTATGGAAATAAAATGTTTTTTTTTTTAGATCAATCGAGTGTTTACGAGAATGAAAAATTTCATTATAAACGAACGAACGATTTTGCATTTTTCGACAGCGAAAATATATCCCCGATTCTCTAATGTGACACTATAAATAAACGATTAATCCGATTAAATTTCTGGGATGCAATAAAATCGATAAAAAAGAATGTGACGTTGTATCGCGCGAGGCACCGGTTTTTCAAGCGAGCGCCGACGCCTTCCTTTCGCCCGGTATACTCCCGTAGTCTTTCCCGAGTAATCCGAGATCTCGTCGCGGACAATACGCACGTATCTGCTTATAGGTGTGTACGCGCTTGTGCAAAAAAAAAAAACAAAAAGAAGTTGCGGCGTGCAACCACCCGATGGGGAGTCGACCCTACCTTCAACGAAATCTTGTACGGTCTCTCCTGACTCTCTTTCTCCCTGTCTCGATTCTAACCGTAGTCACAAGTTCGTTAACCGCGTAGCGAAGCTCTCGTCATTCGTCGCAACTACGCTGACCAGTAGAATCGAAATGAGAAGCCAAAATGTACGACCAATGGGTCAAACTGGTGAACACAATCGAGAAAAAAACATCGCGAATTCTCGATTCGTAAAATCTGATTGGCGGAGGCTTGAAAATGTCGCTCGCGTCGAGCGCACGAAAATTTTGTGGCTAAAAATTTTACATTATTCTGCTCTTTTTTTCTGTAAATAGAATTGTTTGAGCTTTTTTTTAAATAGTACTATCTAGTAGTATTTTTTATTAAAAAATACGACAGAGATGGTGGCGCAGATGGCGCCCTACGCGGTTTCACCCACTCTCGGTTAATCGAGATAACCTTACTTCCGAGCGCAAACCGTCGTTCTGATTAGTCTATTAGCTGGTTAAACATAGTTGGAAATTTCAAAAAATGAATTTTTTGTATTAATTTTTCGGAACGTACAAACACGTGAGTATATTCTCTGAATATTTGAAATTGATTCAGCGATTCTCGGATATGCACACAAATTTGTAACGACCCTCACAGCGCTACGAAGTAAGCGGCCGAAACTTCAAACCCATTTTTCTCAAAACGGTGTTTTCAAAGTCGGTGAGCGCGATTTCTCAAAAACGGGTCAACCGATCGATCTGCAATTTTAACACAAGCCTGTCAGATATATATATATATATATATTTCAAGTATTGATCGAAGAAATAAGATTTCCAATAATTATTTTTTGGAATTAATTAAGGACCGGATTTTTAGGTTAAATTTAAAAAACCGTTAATTTTCCACTTTCTGTAATAATTAGAGTCAAACACGACGTTATTGGAATCCGCTTGACTGAACTTTCGTCAGTGACTGTACATTTCAAATATCTATTCCAAATGTCAAACAAAAAAGTGTTTTATTCATTTAATTCAAATGATACGTTCAAATCGTCTTATCATTAGGAATCACTGATTGATTAACCGTTAAAATAAATTTTTAATTATTTTGTAAATTTACTGTCAAACGTACGAACGCGATTTATTTATTTGTCAAATTTAACATTAACGAATAATTAGCTTGCGATTTATTTTCAATGCAGTTCCAACAATCAACGAAGTAAAATTTTTCAGCGGCTTTGTAAAGATTGACGATGTTTACTTCTGGAGCAACTTTAACTTTGTCTACCGTTAGCGGTATGACGAAAGTGAGATCTTTGTCCCAATCTTTGACGACGAACTCGGTATTACGGAACTCGAAGGTCACTGGAGCGGAACCTGATACCGAATGATATTAAATTTATGTGTCGCTCACGGTCAACCGATTAGAGTGGGGTCTGCAACATGATTTCCGGAGGTTCACGGCCACGCTGACCACTCTTAAAAGCCGTGCAATCCGGTTGAAAACGACCGAATAGTCGCGAGTTCCAAACAGTTATTTCAATCAGTATTCAAAAATGAGTTATAGCGAATTTATTAATTTGAAAAAAAACCAACCAATTGCACAGGAGCACAAACCCCACCAATCCCTTGGGGCAGATAATTACAACAGATCAGGATTCTTTCGAATGTGAGAAAAATAGTCGAAAAAAGTGATATTTCTTTGCAGTTTCTCATAGCTAAATAAAATTGGCACCTCAAAAAACACTCCAAAAATCAAGCAAAATTTATACGTTTACTGCTTGTGACTGAATAAACTTGATTCTTGGAATGTTTTTTTTTATAATTTTATTTAGCTTTGAGAAACTGCAAAAAAAAATCAATTTTTTTACCACTTTTTGCAAACGTGGAAGAACCCTGAAGTGGTAGACCAAAATACTCAACGAATTTGAATTGAGCATCCCAAAAACCATTAAAGAAACGTGAGTTTATCTGCCACAAGGGATTGATGAAGTTTGTCCTCCTGTGTTATTCGATTCAAGCTTATCCTCTTCTTCTCACACTAATTACGTCCATTTTGATTCTGTTTGCTATCACGTACTTCTGTAAGTCAATTTTCTCGGTTCTAGCGTCGATTAAAACTAAAAATAGAAATCGATTCGACGTTAAGAACGATGCGGAGTTTGCGTTGTCGAAAACAAATTAGCAACATTTTTATTGAATCCAAGAAACAAGATTCGTCTCGTTAGTATTTTAAATTACATGCTATTAATTTTATTACTAATGCAAACGGTGTTAGTAGTCGCAAGATTTGTTTAAGAAAAGCCTTTTTTTTCGATCACCCAATGCAAACGAAGATAACTCGTTTGCCTGCAAAGAACAGCTGAGTTTACACGTGGAGCAATTCAATGAGACGCGTCATTTGTTCTGAATATTCCATACAAAAGTATACGTGTATATATATATTTTTTTCGACGTCGCTCCGACAAGTTTTCTGTAACAAAACATTCGTATATATATATATCTGTATACACACGTATTTATAATCTTTGTATATATGAACTATGTACATCATCAATAACGGGAAGCTCGTATCCCGTGTTTGAATTAAACAAGTATCGTAATATTAATTTATCCGCTATGAGCATTGTAATCAGATCCCTGATCTACAATCACGTGCATACACGAAAAGAAACACGTAACAAACACAAAACAAAGCGCAACTTTTACTTTCCTATCTCTTCAAACGTAAATGCACGTATAAATGGAATCTCGCACGGAATCGGTCCTTTTTTTACTCAATTTGTCTCTTTTTCACGCACGGAAGCTTCGAACTTCCGGAAAGCGGGAAGCTTGTGAAAGGCGAGGATAGTCGGTGCAGTTTTTTTTATCAGAAAAATATATCCATTCGTTCGCCCGTTTCCGAGGACTTTTTTGACACCTGAACGAAGCCAATTTGTGGCTTATCGAAAACGCTGCGAACTCGAAAACGTTCGAGCATTATTGAAAAGAATTTTCATTTTTTCTAAAAGATCGAAAAAGTATCGGATATTTTGATGTAGCTTGTAAGAAAATGTACAATCAATTATTCGTGAAAAATCGAAATCAATTTTTAATAATTAAAGAACGATCGTAGCGGCTCAATTTAGTTTCTTCCGTTCTTCAGAATAATGTTTTCACTGATAATGTAAAACGAAAAAACTGATTCGAGCTGATATAATTCAATGTTCTGATATCTACGAATCTTCCGTGGTCGCAGATTTATTGAAAAGTGTTGATTTTGGTTGACAACGATTTTCGAAACTGATATTTTACAAAGTGTTCAGTGATTAAGAACTTACAGTATATTTCATTGAAAAACTTGCGTTTCGTTTTACACGATCCAAAAACCACTAACGAATAATCCTTCAGAACTGTGAAAACGTATTACGATCGTTCTTCACCTTTTTACGCATTGAATACTTTTTTTAGTTCATCCGCATTATTGGAAAATTGAACGGTGATATTGTTTTTCCAAGAGCGGGTAGATATTGTCATGGACGTTAATTCGAATGATGTGCGATGCTTATGTATGTTCACTCGGAAACATCTAAAACGCTACGTATGTATAAGCGATTTCTAGGAACGTTTCGGATTCCCAATCATCTCGAAAGAAACCGATGAACGGCCATCGTTCATCTTTTCCCTTATCAAATTCATCGTATCTTCTTAGGAACGTTATGACGTGTGTCAAGGTTGCACGTATGTACAAATTCGTGCCGCAAATTGTTGGCAGTTTACGATTGTTCGTTTTTTTTTTTTCCTTCGCAAGTTTAACGAACCCGTTTCATGTAATTGGTTCGACTTTTGTGTTGTGAGTTCTCGACGATGCCGCGTATTCGGTTCCCTCGAACTGACGTAGATGTATCTGTGTAGACAAAAAATTATATATATGTATCGGTCCTATAATCTGATCGTATAAAATTTGACTGTATACAATTTTTCGTCAAGTTTTCTACAATTTCAAATATTTCGAACGCCGAAATATCGCGAGATTTCGAATATCACGAGAGCTGACTTTACCTGCAGATGCAAATTGACTTCGGCTGAACGGCTCAAGTATGGAAAGTTACCGCCGCTCTTAAGATGCGCCAATTTCGCATTCGGATAACATTTATACATCTCCTCCCTAACGACGTTCGACAAAGCGTACTCGTCGAACACATCGATAATCGTAATTGGCAAATGCGTTATCTTCTGAGGCTCCACGTAACAGCTGACGCAGTTCATTGTTAGACGGGACGCCAATTCCGATTGATTCAAACTCTCCAACTGTGGGATAACCGAATAAATTAATTATCATTATTATCGAAAGATAAATCATCAGTACTGGAAGCCGAGTATTGCGAAACTCTGTTTTTAGGCATGAACCACTGATACGTAGCAAACGTAACATTATTTCTGTCCACGACCACCGTTTCTGTTTTCTGTGCAGGATCGCCATTAATGAAAAACCTGATACGCTAAGATTTCTCTCCTTACCCTCTCGACCATAAAGTCGATAGCATCGATGATCTCAGGGTCACCGTTCCCCGTTGTAAAATTCCCCATCACCATTTTCTTCAACACCAACGAAGGAAGTATCCAAAATCTGAAAATCGCACGATCGCTTACATAGGATTCGCCGCGGCTGAAGAAGATTGAGGAAATATAGCAGCTCTGAAGTCGACTTTTGTCGCTCACATGGCGGCTGAATCGTTGTAACTGAATACAGATGTGTCTGTGAAAGTGTTGCACAATATTAGGGACGCCACCCTTGGACAGTGCGAATTGATCTCGGTAAACTTCTGCGCCAGAAAACCGCCCAGTGAAGCTCCGAACAAGTGAACTTTGTCGAGCTCCATGTAATCCAGAAGTTTCTTGAAGCCGTCGCACCATTCCTTCACGTTCCAATACACCGGTGGTTCAGCCTGCAACAATGTCACATCTTTGTCATTGTCAATCGCATCTGCCCGTCTTATGACCATCAAGCTATATTCCTCGTTTCGTGCTCTCATTTTTTTGCATGATGAATCCGGCGCAACCAAAAATTATAATAACTGTTCGTTTGTAAAATGATACAAAAACGGGAGATTCTTTACAACGTTTCTAGTATTGAATTTTCACGCGATATCGTAATTGTTTGGCTTGCATGAAAAGACGCCGAACAGTCGGGTTAACAGAGTCTAGCATTGCTACAGAATTTAAAGCAAACTTTCTACATGGCGAAGTCTGATACGAGCTGTCACACTTACCGATATGACGCGATAACCTTTGGCCGCCAAGCCCAAGATCTGTTTGAAGAATATATCCGAGGTACCACTGACCGGTGGTAGGCAAACAAGTGGACACTTGATAGTCTTTGGATTCGAGTCGTAAACTTTCCATCCCTTCGAAAATTTCAACAAGTACGAGTCGAACAAATTAGTGAAACTAACCAAATACGGCAAACTGCAGAGCGGAGAATGAGACTTGAATTTTAGGATGAAGGGAAAGGGATGGGTAACGACTATCACTTAATTACTCGTAATCTCGATGAAACGTAATCAATTATCGATCTGTTATAAACGATAATAGGCTTTGTATCAGATAATCTTGTACCAAGCGATTGTTATCGAAACACTCACATATTTGGTTAGCAATATTTTTCTAATCGAGGTTAAGTAGCGTAACAAGCATTTGTTAATTTTTCGAAGTGATTGGACCAGCAGAATTGACAGCGTAGAGGGGAAATATTTAATCGCGAGAGAAAAACCGTAATCGCCTAACCTAACTTTTCCAGCGTCACGTCGATCCCGCTCGATAGTTGCGATTAATCTTATCACTTCGACGCGTTACTGCGCATGTTTCGACTGAATTGGAAACAAGACTAATACCGAAGCAACATTTTTTTTTTTCTCGAAAATCCAAGTCTGGAAATGATAGTACGTTCATACGTTCGTATCGACGAGTAACGTGACATAATCATCAAACGCATCATAACAGGAGGCAACAGATGATAAGCAGCGTATCTGATAAGAAAAACACACTGACAGTTACCTTCGTTCCGTCCGAGTCAACGACAATTTTTCGCAACGGCACTGAGCTTCGAAAGCTACTGTATTCCTTGGACTGTGACAATTCACTCGTGTAAGACATTGTTTGTATTTCTTTCTGTTCGCGTATTCGATTGTTCGGTCAGACGGAAAAACGTGTACAACTTGCATGAAGGAATAAATGTTTGCGAAAAGGATGAACGAGTAATCATTACACCCTGATATTTTGACGCGACGCACAATTCCGAGTCGAAGGTACTGTTGGTTCGTTGCGAATGCGGTAGCGAGTGACGCGATGCGGGGGCGGTAACGCAGGGTGATCGTAGCGCTGGCGCTTAATCACTAGAAACAGAGTTTCGCGTAATGATTGCCAATAATGTTGGACGTGGGTGATAATGAAGAGTTCAAACGGATGCGAAAGAATATAGTATTATTGCAGTACTATTGAAAACATGTATTATTATGCCACTTGAGTTACCAATTCACATCTAAATTGGTGACATTTGTTGTCTGCGTGGTTGATTATTGGAGTAATTAAACGGTTCTGGGATGAACCCTCACTTGGAAAGATAGAATTCAAAATTATTGGTGAGTGCAGCAAGACGACTCTAACTTTTCGATATTTTCATTGCTTATGGATCTATCGTGATTGATTTTGAGATCAATTAAATCGTTTATGAGATCGCTCTCATGGAAAAATAGAGTTCGCAATTATCGGTAAGTTATTCAACCGTCGGTCAGTTGGCACGTCGACTTGGCAGAAAAAATCAACATTCAAAATTCAATCGCGAAGTTCACACAGCAGACAAATGCTACGAAAAAATATGTCAAAATTGTTATCGCGAGTGGAGGGAGGAGAGTATTTTTTCATTTTGTGTCTCGAGACGTCGATAGCACAAAAACGCGTAAAAAAATATTTCACGACTGAATGGGCCATGAACAAACGTAGCAATGATACACTGCGAAACATCGACACATTATCGACGGTTTAGAAGACCACGTAGTTTTTGGCAACGAGCCGCTGCAAAGTACCGCGAGATGTCGGGCCCGGCGCCTGCAACTCGCAATACAGCAAAGTGTGGCGGGATTGCCGTCGGTGGAAAGACCGATGAATTATCACTGTTATCAATAATAGGATATTTTTATCTTCAAAACAATTGAATACGCGCTCAAAAAACGTTTTCTTTTCAACCTCGAGTCTAACGGTCGTAAAATGTGCGCGAGTTGTGTGCGCCAAATGGTGGTCGAGGATTCGTTCTATAGTGACAACGTTGCCCCCCCCCCCCTTCCTGCGCCTATTTTAACAAAGAAGTTTAGAACCTTATACCGCAGTCGTCAGAGCATTCCCCAGTTAAGTGTAGGAAACGATTATTGCAGTTTACGAATGACTAATCGTCCTGCCAATTTGGCGATGTACTTTTAGTCCGTGCGATCGAACTAACCTAAATTAGAGTTGATTGAAGCGCTTATGTCGAAGACTCGCGTAGTGTAAACAAAGATAATCGGATATCGTTTCACGTACCGGAGGTAGCGGGATGATTACGCCTCTCCAGGAGGAAAACAGATCGCGCGCTGGAAGAAAAAGGGTTGGAAAGTTAAAGCGATGCGGAGGTGTGGCCTCGCGGGATATGCGGTAGAATATGGAAGAAAAAGACGGTGAGAGAACTCGCGATGTATTACCGTATCCTTCGTATAGATATACGACGATGAAAGACGATGCTAAATTCACAAGAGCCGTGGCGCTGTTACACGGCAAGTATCTATACCGACGGGCCAACTGAGAAGGACCAACCCTGTTGCAAGATTAACGATCTTCGAGCTTTCGTACTATTACCTTTGGATTCCAAAGTTCATGGTGTTCTCTCTCTCTCTCTCTCTCTCTCTCTCTCTCTCTCTCTCTCTCTTTCTCTCTCTCTCCATTTCTCTCTTACGTGAAACGAAGTGTACACAGAGTCGGCGGACGAAAAATTTACTCGACTATATAACGTAACGGTAACGACACCATTCTGAATATACGTGTCATTTTTTTCTCTCGTTCCTCGCAACTCCTTTTTCGCCGACGAGCTTTCGAGATTTTCTTTCAAGGGTGTACAAATATGAACATAACCTCACAAATTTTCGAATATCGTTTTATCATTGATAGGCTAGTTCTTTAGAAGATGTCGAGCTTTCCTCAGAAAAAGCCGAAGGAATTCGTAGGCCTAGAACTTGAAAACTCGATTGTTGATAGGCTAGTTCTTTAGAAGATGTCGAGCTTTCCTCAGAAAAAGCCGAAGGAATTCGTAGGCCTAGAACTTGAAAACTCGATTGAAAGATTTTTTCTAACCGCGTTTCGCGAAGTTTACAGTGTAACAGTAGCTTGTTCTTAAGTTTTCCTGTTCATTTTTCTTTCACTATCACTTTTGCTAGTCACTATCAGTAATTTCGTTACTATTCAATAAAAAAATTAAAAAATAAAAAATATGAAAATCAAAGTCTGTTTTCTAAAATTTTCCTAATTATTTGTGATTTTCGTTATTGAAAGAATTTTTCGTAAAGCATTTGATTCCTTGGAAATTCCACTATTATATTATTATTCCTAAAAAAAAATATATATATATATATTTAAATACGATATACGTAAAATAAAAATACCACTATTGTGTTATTCTACTATTAATGATGATTAATTTACTGTAGCGATATAAATAATTGTCGATTAATAATAATAAATAAAAAAAAAAAAATAGTTCGAATCGGGGAAAAATGTGAAACGAGTCGGGCAAATTGAGTCTTCGCTTTGAGGGAAGATATTTTTATTTCTAAATCTCGGGCTGTCATGGAGGTTCGTACGAGAAGCAGGAACGACGTTAATTAAGGGAGATTGGAATGTCGACACGTGCGTTCGTCCCCCTTCGCGAGTGTCGCGAACCCTGTGCGAGCAACGTAACGGCGCATGCCCTTGTACGAGCCTCGGAACGCCTCAAAACTCGGCATATATATTTGCTCGATACTGTCGCGTGTTTTTTTTTCTTACCGTTTTTTTTTTTTTTCATTGTTCCTCATCTTTTTTTATGGGATTAATGATCGTCGATAGGTTTCGTTCTTCTTTCGCGCAAACTCGGTGTATCGAATCGAGCGGCAAATATAGGAGCCAACCGACCATCATTAATCTTACTCGTCGTCTAATTCACTCACCCCGCCAAAGAGCGAGCAGGGCGATTTTTCGTTGCGCCATCTCAAAAGAAAGGAAACCGAGCACCGATTCCACAGTGAAATTCCGCTCGTGTCATTCTTAAAGACGATTGTTGCACGAACATTCGTTCGTTCGAATTCGCGTAGTTGTTGAAAAAAAAAAAGAAATATATAAATAAATAATTTTTTTTCCGTCGATTTTGTTGTTTTTAGGAAAAAAGTTGGATTTTTTGGTGTATCGATATTGAAAATAATTTCTTTTCGCGTAGTTCGTAAAAAATCTATGGGCGATCGTAAAAAAATGTCGAGCATTGAATAATTCGGGGCGCGAAGTTGACTGGATCGGGACACTGTCAGAACGAGATGAAAACCGTACTTTACCAATAAACATATCAAAAAGTCCATTTATCATAAAAATATTTAATATAAACATTAATGAATGATTTATTCTTAAAATTTATTGACAATTTCGTCATAAAATTTATTCATCATTTATCATAAAAATGAATAACTAATGAATTATTACAATCTATCGATAAATTGTTTTCAAAATTAATAAATCATTTAACCTTAACATTAATAAATAATTTATTCTAAAAAAAAAGTACAACTAATGAATAATTAAAATTAGAAGGGTAATCTTTTCGCCGAACGGTTAATCCAGTAATGCCTCAATGATGACGGTACATAAAAACGTCGATTCGAAAAAAAAAAGTGGTTTCGATTTAGTTTTTACCGAAGGATCGAAAACTGAGGCAAATATAAATACAAGCGCACGGATACGGCACACAAACGGGGAGAGTACTCTAGCGAGGTTGGTGTATAACGAGTGGTATAAGCCATTAATCTTTCAAAGCAATTTCGGTCCATTCCCGACGACATTCGCATCTCTTTCTCCCTCGCTCGTGGTTTAACTCTCACCTCGACGTTTATTCAAGCGAAGGGGTCTCCTCTCGCTCGCCTCTAATACGTATTTCCCCTTTTCCCATCGTTGCCTTGGACTTGCACCTTTTTCGCGAGCAACCCCAACCCTTAAAGGGCTACAACACCCCCTCTGTATATTTCTCTCTCTCTTGCTTGCTCTTCATTCGTATGGTATGTGTATACACGAGCATTCCAGTATCCGGTTCTCTTGGAGCGCGAGAGTTCTCCACCAGGTTGGATAATTAATGGTTCCAAAACGATCTACTTTGCGGGTGTCTCATTTCAGCCAAATACCTCCCTTCCAGAGTCTTTCCATCGTGACGACCACTCGCTCGCTCTCTCTCTCCTCTCTCCTCTCGCTCTTTGCGTTTCTCCTTCTTTTTTTTGCCTCTCCCTGTTTTCTTTTTTTCTCTTGGCGATCGCAAAATTATGCATGGCTCGAATTATTGTTTCGTTTTATTTGGGTTTGTTTGCGTTTCGTTGAGTTTGGGTTTATTCGCGTTTGTTTCGGTTCATTTTACGGTTCGTTTGGATTTGTTTGGGTTGTCTGCGTTTGTTGGGTTTAGTCGGGGTCGTTTGCGCCGGATTGGCTTTGTTTAGGTTTATTTCGCGTTTGTTTGCGTTTGTTTTGGGTTTGTTTGGATTATCGGCGTTTGTTGGGTTTAGTTGGGGTCATTTGCGCTGGATTGGCTTTGTTTAGGTTTATTTCGCGTCTGTTTGGGTTTGTTTTGGGTTGGTTTGCGTTTCGTTGAGTTTGTTTGGGTTTATTCGCATTTGTTTCGGTTCATTTTATGGTTCGTTTGGGTTTGTTTGGGTTATCGGCGTTTGTTGGGTTTAGTTGGGGTCATTTGCGCTGGATTGGCTTTGTTTAGGTTTATTTCTCGTTTATTTGAGTTTGTTTCGGTTTGTTTTGGGTTCGTTTGCGTTTCGTTGAGTTTGTTTGGGTTTATTCGCATTTGTTTCGGTTCATTTTATAGTTCGTTTGGGTTTGTTTGGATTATCGGCGTTTGTTGGGTTTAGTTGGGGTCATTTGCGCCGGATTGGCTTTGTTTAGGTTTATTTCGCTTTTGTTTGCGTTTATTTGCGTTGCTTTGAGTTTGTTTGGGTTTGTTTGCATTTGTTTGTATTTGTTTGGGTTTGTTTGCATTTTTTTGTATTTGTTTGAGTTTGTTTGCATTTGTTTGCATTTGTTTGGGTTTGTTTGCGTTTCGTTGAGTTTGTTTGCGTTTCGTTGAGTTTGTTTGAGTTTGTTTGCGTTCCGTTGAGTTTGCGGGATCGTTGAGGTCTGTTACAGAAATGTCACACGAGTCTATAAAGGGTTAAATGCGAAAATGAGATTCGCACGGGATCGAGAGGATGCTCCAGGTGTCGGATCTTTCTGGTCGGACGCGAAGACACTCGCCGAGTCGTTAATTATTAGCCGGTGCTTCCCCCGATACAGAGCCAATAACGCGCGCTCTTGTATTATCATGACAATGATCGAGAGCGCATGCGCGCGATAATGCAAATACTTTTTAAGACCCAGGGTGACAATGAGGACTCGTAAAAAAAAC
>JAPYZI010002224.1:0-22022 GCA_030523105.1 Ophioninae sp. A BG-2022a | reverse complement strand
AAAAAAACGCAAAGGGGTATGTATGGAAAAATTTGTAAAAATCGATGGTCCAACTTTGAAATTCTGCCAAAAATCGAAAAATCATCGGATTTTAATGATCGAAAAAGCATTTCAAAGGGAAAATCATACCGAAGAGATTGAGCGCAGAGTGGACTGCCAAATCCTAAAGGAAAAGAAGTTATCCATGATTTAGTGAAAAAACTTTTTTTCCCCAAAAATCAAAAAAAAATTTCGATTTTTAATATTTTTTCTAATGGTCCATTTCGATGTAACTTTGTCCCCTGAACACGAAAATCCCATTTATTTCCCCGAAAACCCAAAATTTCCATGAAAAAATAGTAAAAAACTTCTAAAATCACGATTTTTTTTGCCGTGTGCAGTGCTTTCGACGACAATTCGTTGATACTCGTGATCAGTTGAAAATTTTCCGCTGAAGGCTTCCAGCGTGTTCGTCATTCCCTTAAAAATGGATAATAATGCAGCGTTTGATTCGCGCCTCATATATGCTTATATAAATCGACTCAGAATTTCATCCCCAAACAACCGTTTCAGATAGCAACATTAGTTGGGCGATCCTGTATAAAGAATATGTTTGAACTTAGCGACACGATATGACGTAGGCCAGATATATAAATATCACTATTTATATATCGATTTTCACGATTCAAGCAGTCGAGTCTTGAATCGATATATATATATATATATATATATATATATATATATATATATATAAATGTTGCTTCGCAAAATTGGGGATCAGTTGGTCGACGAACGATCGATACGATCGATTACCACACAGAAAATATCCTCCGTGATCGGGATTTCATTATTTATATCTTCTCTCCGATAAAATTATTTGTCTCACACACGCATCAATGCGTACACGTATCGTACTCGTGTACAATCGCTCACGAGCGGAGATTCACGTTTGGACTCGGTTCGTTCCATCGATAGCGTACTACGAGTGAAAAGACGGGCACTCAGCGGAGGTTGGAAGGAAGCGTCGCTGGAAGAGGAGGGAGGGAGAGAAATCAACACAGCCATTCAGAATTCCTCGCTCGCGGAGCCGAGTTGGCCATTGAGAATACGGGTAGAATACGATGTTTCGTCGCGCGGTGGCGTTGCAGTTGTGCGTTAGTTACGGCGAGGGACAAGCGCGAGCTATAATCGACGATGGTGCGGTAGCGCGCAGCGCTACGCCGCGATTCTCACATCCCTGACGCGCACGGTACCCGCACAGTGTGCGTGCCCCGTTCCCTATTTCGTTCGCGAGGATAATAGATCGGTGAGTGAATACCCGCCGGGCGATTCTAACCTCAAAATAGAAATGTTGTCGAATCGAAAAACGCCAGCTGGATTATCGTTGCTAGATTCTGGATTTAACAACCGATGCCTTTCCGCCGCATGATTCATCGGACTTGGATAAATTCGCTGGTGAAACATCGCGCAACGTGGCGTAACGTTGACGGCGTTTGCTGTTTGATAAGTTAGAACGCGAGAATAATCGGTTTCTATAAATTTTCGAATACTCTTTTGACGAATCGGAACTACAATGAGCGTCCGGAACTCAATCCAGACTTATCGTTTGTCAAACCAACGATCGAAGCGACGCGAGTAGCAAACTTTGGCACTGTTGAATTTCACGATTTTGAAACGGAAAATAAAAAAAATCACTCCCGAAGCTATTCTAAAACTTATTAAATGTAACAATGAAAAGCTGGGGACGAGGAAGTTCGACATTGGACGAAAAAAAAAAACGTTTTTCAGATGCTGAGTATTAAATTAAATTTAGAAGCAAAAACCTATCGTCATAAAACATGATATTGCGTCGACGGATCGGCATATTCAATATTTAAATCAAAGACACATTCAGGTGGCTCATCGTTCGTGACCTCATCTCATCCCTCACTGTTGCGTTGAAAACGTTATCTATCAAATAAACGTACACATCTCTTTACCTTATTTTATACGTTTCTTAATCTTCGAATCACTCGATCTTCCTTTTCAATACGAGAGTAAATCGAATTATTTTTTGGGTTATTAGATTAGAAGTTAGGTTAGAAAACCGAAGTTACAGTTACGGATTGATAAACAAAAAAAACTTGAAATAAGGAACGGTAATATCTAACAACTCGAAAGGGTCCATATTGAAAGTGAATAAAAAAAAAAAAATAATTGAGTTGAAAGAATTCAATTTAATCGGCCATGTAACGTTGCGAGGCCCAATCGGACAAAAGTGACACGCACTATCCGTCCGTGCGTTCCGCAGTGGTGGCTCCATCTATTCCCGAAAAATCAGTCATCAAAATTCGTGCGGACGAAAGTGGCGCACCTAAATAGATTTCCGTTTGAAATGTGTATCATCGCTAATAAGACAACTGTACGCACCTGCATGCCTATTTACGTCACTATACGCGAAGCCCAGTTTAATACGTCGTTTTCGTTGCGCCAAACAAGGAAAACGAAAAGCGCGTTGAGTAGCTTGTGTTTGCGCATGGTCGCGATAGGGCCTCGACGTATTATATCCATCCGTCTCTCTCGCTCTTACAACGCCGACTCATCCGCGGTAGGCACGACCGGCGCACGCATACACACAACGACGACTGACACACCGCAAACGCCACTCCTGTCTCTGTGCCTTGTTTACGTTTCGTACGAAGAAAGAGGTGGGAGCGGCAGTTCAGTCAAGTGGGAGTAACGAAGAAAGAACGAGAGCACGAGGACGGAGCGTGTGGAGTGGGAAGAGGAGGAAGGGTTTGAAAAGAAACGGGAGGAGACAAATATGTCGAGAGTCGTAGAACTGAGATGGATAGTGAAAAATGTACGCAAACTCGTTGACCGGGCAGGGGAGAGGGGCGGCCAACCGTTTGACTTTAAGGACAGTTTTGTAACCTCGAAATCGACGATGTGTTTGAAAAAAATATGAGGGGACTTCCTTGAAAACGCATTTTCTGAAAGGCGTTATATTTATATGACTGAACTTATATATGACGCAATATCGATGAAGACAACTTTCTGCGCATAGAAATAGCACGCGCGCGCTTCCGTGAAAACGAATCTCGTGAGCGCGTGCGTACAACGACGCGAGCCATTCTCGTTCTTCGCATTGTTCTCTGTATCGCTTGCCGGCTTACTCGTTTTCGTACATTTCGTTTATATTTCTGGCTTTTTATTTTTCGATACGGTAAAAAAAGGGGGAAATGCAAAACATTCGAGTACAAGACCGCGTGGTTTTTCATGAAAATAGTGGAAGATTCGCGGCGCTCCTAATGAAATTGTGTGTTTCAAGATCGGGCACGGGCTACACGCGAAATGCGTAGAAACCCTCGGTTCGTTTAACCTCCCCTCGAACCGCGGTGCCCCTTCCTTCTCCCACCGCTCGGCCCTACGAATCCCCCCCTCCCTTTAACACGTAAAATGCGACGCAGAGCGTGATACGTCTTTCGTTTTTCGCTTCTCTCTCTTTTTTTTCTTCTCTCGTATCCTGTGTGTCGCGCGGAGAGTATACGCACTATTCAGAGGCGCACTCGATCGGTCAGATTAGTTACGTTTTAGTGTTTTTTCGGTGAAGACGCGGATAATTCGACACTCTCGAGTAACAATGACGCAATTGTGTTCGTAAGTTTTTTCACGACTATCGAGTCCCGAATATTTGAGGACGTATGAAGGGGGGGGCGGGCGAATCAGAAAAAAAAGAACGATTTATCGGGATCTCTTCGAAAAAATTCAGAACCAATTGGAGGAGAGATGAAGATCAGTCTGATTCCGGTTTCAGTTAATTTGAATACGTCTACAGTCGTACCGCGCATCCGGGTGCCTTTCTACGTGTAATTTTCTTTTGATTTATTTTTTTTTTGTTCGTTCGATACTCAATTCACGAGTGATAAACGACGCTCGCGCATCCACAACTTTCTACGTTTCACATGTTGCGTTTTTCCGTTTACGGGGGATTACACAAACTCGCGTTACGTCGAAGCAGACTCGTGCAAAATATTGTGCAATCTCGAGCGAGCATCTCGCCGAGCTCTCGAATGAAAAACAATTAATACGAGGCGAGCTCGCGCGTGCGCGCCCGTACACGTGTCAACTACTCATTGTGTATATGTGTGTGTGTTTGTGATGCACATTGGCGCGTATACACTGTTCGACGTGACCGGGACTCGGAGGCCTCAATCCAATTCCGTCGTAGAAGGCACGCCTCGACTCGTGCGGCGTTCCATCGCGTTTCGCTTCGCCCTCGGCTCTTTCCGTAGTGACGAAAACAAACGAGAGAGATGAAGAGGGAGTGACGAGTTCTCGTTAAACAGATTATCGAAAACGATTCGACTCTCGAATAGTTTCTTTGCTTAATTATTTTCATTTATATATAAATATTAGGAAGTTAAGCGATAGTTTTATAGGCGAGTTGGCATCCTGGATGGATTACGAGCGTACGAGTACACTTTTTCAGAGTGGAAACTGCTTTTTTTTTCGAAATGTTGGACGATAAGGGCACTCACGAAAGCTGTGAAAATCGGCTCTTTCGCACTCGAGGCCGCTCGATTTATATATGTTTTGAAGTTAAGCCTCCTGTGCCGGGTAACATAACCTCACAAGTTCTCGTACAGCTTTCGTATTTTATGATGAATTTTTTTCTCATCAGCTCTGTAAAATTCAAAACTTTCGGAGATTTTCTTTTCTATATAAATCTGCGAGAAAAACACGGATTGAATATTTGTGAGGTTATGTCGGACTTCTACGTGATCTTGTGACGATGCGGGACACGTTGAAACGTTTCAACGCCGAAGCGCTTTCGCAATAGTCGATTTTCCGACGTAACGACGTGTCTCGCGTTAGATGGCACTCTGCGTCATATTTGTATACGACGTATAGAATCATGCGGGAAACGAGGGCGTATTTTTTTTTTCTTACATCGTTGTCAAGTTCTAAATTTACAGATGAACGAACCAAAACCGAGTAATTAATTTCAAGCGTTGACTATTTAACGATTTAAGACAATAAACAGTATTTATTTTGCAATGTAAACAAAACGCGATATACAAAGTTCGTATATTTAAGAAAATGTAGGATTAGATATTTAGAAAAATGCGATGTTTAAAGTACAATGAATTCTTGAGAAATCAATATTTTCAAAAAAAAAAATATATATATTTTCACGTCAAACCGAAAACATCGACGTTTCTATCGATCAATAAAAAAAAAACATTCTCGAAACATGAATAAAAAGGCTTTAATTGCTGAATTGCAGTATTGTACGAAATTCGAATTCAAAATCCATGAAATACTTGAGAAATGATAGTCATAATTGAAAAACACATTTCACACCTACAAACTAAATTCATTTGTCATTTCTTAATTAACGTTCGAAACCATAAATACTTAGGGTAACTACGATCCAACAGAATTCATCCACCCGTTTGATTTGAATATGATACAAAGATAGTTCCAGATCGTTCGTTTTATACCACGCTCGAGCCGATCGCGACTTGCGGAAAGGGCGAACAATCATTTGTCAAGATACATCTATCGATGTCGTTTCCGCGAATTAGAAATCGATTGATCGATCATGAAATATGTCGACGATACATTATCGATTATTTCACAGGAAATATTGACGCTCTCGAGAGCGAAATGTTGCCCATCCCTATTCATGTTATATTTCCATCACGATTCTCTACTTCCTTCCTTGACGAATGCGATTTCAATATCTCTCTCGTTGTAAAGGATAACTCACCCCTGTATAATACGCGTTTATATATATATATATATATATATATATATATTCTCATACATGATGCGATCACGGGTGACTCGACACATTCCGCGACGTCGCGACGCGCACGAGTCTAATTCTAATCGCTCCGATTCCCATGGCCCCAATGCAATCCACACGCACTCAGGCATCCGTCTTCTCTTCGTTGGCGGCTAGCGGTGGTGTTTCGTAGCGCCGTATGGTCCCTCTCCGCCGCCCCCCCCCCCAGCTTTTTTTACCGTGCCATCACTAAACCGCTGGCAATTCCACCCCTTCCCCCTCCCGCCCACCCTCGTCACTTTTTGTTCATGACGAACGCTCTCGCTTCCCGGAAAATCCTCGTTCGTTTCTACCCCCCCCCCCCCTCCCCTTCCCCCACTGTCTCTCTTGCTCGTCCTGTACATTGCTATCGCTCGCGCGTCTCTCTCGCTCTCTCTCTCTCTCTCTCTCTTTTTCTGTCTTTCTTTCATTGTCTTTGACTCTCGCTTCTGCACTCTGCTGAACGCGAACGCGCTCGCGCTCGCGGTCGTATAAAGCGATCTCTCCCTCTGATGCGGCGGAACAACACGAGAGTAGCGAGTGGTGAGGGAGAATAACGTATGACAATTTTCGAAGCGCTCGGAATGCGCGCACGCGACGCCTTCGCGAATGAGATATCGCGCATAAATATCCGTATACGATGAACCGGAAGACAAAGTTTGAAATAACGATTATGGCAATCGTGGACGGTAACGATACTGTCAACTATTTTTGGTTTTGATAAGAACATCTGAGGTGGGAATGAGATTTTTCATCAAATGATTTTTGACGGAAGTATTGTGATTTTTTAAAAAGGTATCGTTAGGATTTCAATTGATTCTTGTCCGCGAACATTGACGACTCGATTAATCGACGGAGAAAAATATAGGCGGAATATAAGAGACATTTTTATTATTGAATAGCTTTATCGTAAAACCACGATTATTTGAATTATTTCCACGTAACTACCAACAGCCGGTAACTACCAACAGATTTCATGTCTTAAAAATCCTCGTCGTTGTTCAAACATGTAATTTATAGCTTTGACTTTATGTTAATGTGTCCTTCATAAACATCGAGTATCGATTGATCGACCATCAAAAATGTGGACTAAATAGAATCCGTTGTTTCACCGAAAATATCTCCTCTCTTGATTAATCGAAAACTATCGGTCACTCCTACAGGGACTCTACCTCTCTTTTACTACTAAACTTATTTAACGGAAAATTCGTTCGCGAGAAAACGGTTCCGGTAAATATGCAGGTTTTGGTAATTTTTCTTTAAATTGAACGGGAAGAAATATATCGAAAAAATAATCGATCGATATATATCGAAGAAACAAATCGAAAAATAACAAAATTTATTATTCGAAATGATACGTTTTATTAATCGCGAGATTATTCGTGTTTATGCATATTGTTTACGCGTATGTTCAAAATAAACAGTGAATCGTTGTATTTTTTCTCCGTCGATTATACGCGACCCCCTGAGAACCCTATTTCGCTGACAAATATCGTTGAAAGACTTGAAACTCGATAACGAACGTCCGTTAAATCCCCGTGCCAAATTTACGACCACTTAGGGTTTTCGGTTGTTCTCGAATTATGAAATTTTCATTTTTAGCACGCTTCGACGACGCGTGTGACAGCACGCGCGTGTTACGCAAGTTTTCCACCAGTTTTTCATTTTTTTTTCTCCCGCGGAGTCTTTTTTCGATCGTTTGTGACATTTAAGCAGCAGCGGATTTCCGATACCCGAAAATCCCGATAACGCGTTTCGTTACACGGGACTCTCGGTCTCTTTTTTTTTTTTTTTTCAAGGAATCGTCTCAGTTTGAGTCTTCGAAAAATCAGCGTTTACTATACAATAATACAAAAAAAAAAACGATATTTTGAAAATTTCACACTGAGACGATCGCTCAAGGGGATTATAAAAGATCGTACAGGCTCAAAAGTTTTTACGAAACTGTGAAAAGTGACGTTTTTTTTTTTTCATGTATTTATGTAATTTTTTTTTTTTTTCAAACCCCATTGAAAATATACAGATATAAAGTTTTTCCCACGCTCGAGAACGTTTGGATCAACGTGCCAAACTTGCCTCCCCGTCGATAATCGACACGCTCGTGTGGGAGAGAAAACAAAAATGGCGTAAGTGTCGACCGAAGGCTCGTACGCGTCATTCTTCACTGTATATACATATACACTCACATACTTGTTTACCAGGGTTTATCGTCGAGAAATTATGAATGGGCGGTGGTCTCGGTATAGCGATAGGGAACCACACCACTCTCGATGGGAAACAGAAATAGTCATTGGCTCACGTACAACCCAAACGTGGACAAGAATAAAAAGAACTATCAAAGAATCCTAATATTAAATTAAATACTATTAATACAGTCCGATATAATAACACGTTGCGTAAAAAAAAAAAAAAAAAAACAAACCTTGCCTCTTCGCCTCGTTTTCTTTTACAATGAAGAATCGTGACCATTATAGTCAAAGGGATTTGCAGCAATGGTAAATAATACGAGAGAGATAAAGATAATTTTTAAAAATTAGCCAATCGGGCCCACCCAATTAGCTTGTCTTTAGAAATTAATAACACCGGTGTTGATCCAAAACGTTTATATGCCAATACCAATCGACTCAACGTTTCACCACCAACGCCTTTGCTTCCGAGACTTCCGTCAGTTCTGTGTAACGATAATTCTCCAAAATTGTCGACACTGATAATTCAAAGGCGAAAAGAAAATTTAAAAAAACTTGGAAACATCGGAAATAAAAATTTCTTTATTTTCAGGTGGAAATGGATGCCGGAAAAACCGCCCAATCATGAAGGCAAAAAAATTCTTCATTTTCAACAAGAAGCTTCTTTAATCGAACCGCGAAGTGTCGACCGAGCAGCTCTTCAGGAAACTACGAATTAAGTGGAAAACTACTGTCGACGGGAACGCGAAATAAATGAGGAAAATGTACTAAAGTGCGAACAAAAGTGAATCTCGAAATATTGAACTCTCGGCGTATCCGAGTTCATTCTAATTAAAAAGAAATAAAATTAAATGATAAAAAAAAAATAAAAATAAAAAATAAGGAACGAGTCGAGAGCATCGTGTGTCTGGAGTGACGGAGAAAAACTAGCGATAAGAGCAAAACGTAATCGAAGCGGATAACAGTGAAAATAAAAGAAATAGTTGAAATCGTTGGCGCGCTTTCGTTTCGGCTTTCCTGTTGCGCGTCGTCACTGCGTACCGTTTAAAAAAAAAAAATTTTTTGTTTCTTTCGTGAAGTTGATTTCGCGATCGGGACGAGTTCCCCCGATGCGACGTGGCGGGGCAGTAAATTGGTCGCGGGAACCGGAAGTCGTGGTGGACGAGAGGAACGAGGAGGAAGAGGAGGAGGAGGAAGCGGGGAAGGAGAGAACGAAGAAGAAAGACAATAAGTGGCGTAAGAACATTTTTGCGTGTAGCGCCGCTTGTTTTCCGACCAAGTGTTGGGACTTTGTGGAGGCGAAGACCTGGCGGAGATCGTCATCGTCAATATCACTGTTATCAACCGGATTATCTTTACGCCCTGAGAAAGACAAGCTCGAAATACTCAATCGTCGAAAAAGGAAATCCGGCGAGTGGAAAAGGCTAGCGATCATTGAAACCCAAAAAAGTTGGTCTCTCGAAGACATTCTCGTTCTCATAAAGAAAAGCGTCCCAGCGTTGCGAAAGATCGAGCCTACGACGATTCTCAACGAAAATCGTCCGCCTCGCACCCTCGACGTTTCGAGGAGGAAAATTCGTGACGAAGGGATCGACCGGTGGTCGTCGATACGTGCCGCTTGCTCGTGTTATCATCGTGACGCAAAACAGAGAGGCCAGAGACGCAAAAGGAGAAGAGGAAGAAGAGGGAGAGGACGAAGACGCGATCGAAAGAGAGACAGAGAGAGAGAGAAACTGGGTTGGTGGTAGGGACAAAGTTTTCACCACCATCAGCATCCTCCCCTCTTCCCGCGAGAATAAAATATAGCTCGTGTACGCGAGAGTGACGAGAACGATAAATCAGTGAAATTCATCGTGTGTTCATGAGTCGAGAAGATGAGGACGCGGAAGTTACTCCTGATATCGCTCGTAGTGTGTTGCCATCTAGTCGGTCGTTTCGTCGTTGATTCTCAGGATACCGTAATTGGGCGACCTCTCGATTCCGAAAAATACGCGAAATTGTTGGCCCTCAAACAGCACCCCGATAAAACTGTCTATGGAAAGTACAACGGTGGGACTCTCGGGGAGAATCCTTATTATTCAAAGTCTCTCGCTTACGAGATACGCCAGGACGACGGATCCCATGGCTCCAAACATAACAGAGCCATCGATGTACCCGGGTAAATACCTCGATTCCTTCCTCTCTTTGTTATTTTTTGTCTCTTGATCCGCTTTTGATCTCGAACTTTAAGTTTCTATCCTTGGAATATAACGAATCTTTTTTATTTTTTCCTTTATTTCCACTTCTATCCAAAAATGATATACTGCAGATTTTTTAGCGAATGGCTAATTGAGAATCATAAAAAGCGTTTACATGATTTTCGTAGCTGAAAAGTGCAAGAGCAAATTTGGCGAATAATAAACAAATCATTTTCGTAGTACCCAAACGTTGCAAGCTTCAAGTTTATCCGAATGCAGTTATAAAGCTTCTCAGTGTACTGTTCTTTTTCAATATCACTTATTCTAGAGATAATAAACATATACGAATTTTGATTAAAAAATAAGATGCTGTTTTGTTTTTCTCGAAGAATATTTATTTAATAATGAATTTATATTTTGCCTTCTTCGAAGTAATTCACCTCAGCTGTATGACACTTGTATTAGAACTTTTTTTCAATCCTCGAAGCACTTCGGATATGCGCTTTTTGGATGATCTCGAGCTTGCCAAACGATGCCATCTTAATTTCTTCAAACGTAGCGAATCTCCGTCCTTTCATGGGTCTTTTTAGTTTCGATAACGAGAAAAAGTCAAAAGTTCTTTTGGCAATAAACGAGCAACGATGCGTGAGCATTACGAGCAAGTGTATTTTCGTTTTCGATAACGAAAAATCGCCAAGCACGCCAAAAACACGATCTATGAATCTATCAAAAACAAAGTAAACACGCAAAATGGCTGATGATGTCAATAAATATTGGAGTCACGTGTACCAACGTAACAAAAAAAATCTATAAACGAATGTACGCGAAATTTGAAAAACCATCTTTTTTTTTTTAAAACAAACCTTGCACATCGTGCATTTACAAAACATTACAGACCTGATGTTAGGCATCTTTAAAACGGAATAAAAATTATTATCAGTTTTTCATTTTCATAATTCCCCAAGCCCATGTTTTACAAATTTCGTGTAGAAGAATTATGATTTTAAAAAATGTAAATTACGATTAAAAATCCAATAGAGTCCCGTTTGGGTAACGATCTTTTAAAACTGTGCTTTATTTTTCATACTTATCAGATCGATGGTCGGAAGTCCCGAAAAGAACGGGAATCAATCAGCGGCCTCGAATCTACCGAAGAAAAATCGCAAACCGAGCCCACCACAAAAGTACAAAAACGTAACTTTCGCGGACGGAATATGTTCGACCGTCGATATACGCAATACCGTGAACAACTTCGCGGTACTGAAGGACTGTCGTGTTATCGAGGGTTTTCTCCAAATCGTGCTAATCGAGAACAACGTCGAGGCCGATTTTCAGAAACTCTCGTTTCCTCTGTTGCGCGAAGTGACGGGTTACCTACTTCTTTATCGCGTCAACAACCTCAAGACCCTCAGTGGATTATTTCCTAATCTCCAAGTGATCAGGGGCGACCTGTTGCTCGCCGATTATTCCTTCATGATTTACGAGATGCAAAACTTGCAGGAGGTGAGAGAAAACATGTTTCATATGATAAAGACTGATAAAGCGGAGTTACATCCTGGATTTCTTTTTTCGATCGATAAAAATGTTCTTACGCGATTACTTGTTCCCAACGATTCCTAGCTGAAGCGCAAAAAGGTGTTTTCGGATATTAAATTGTAAAAAAAAAATATTAATTAAGACACAAGGTCGTCTAAGTAATCTTAATTTAATGAATTTTCAAAGTGATTAACTTGAAGCAATTAGTTTGACCAGTTATCACGAAATTCGTTCCCGTCTAAAAATACGGGTTTTTAAAAGCGTTGATTTATTACATAACCTAAATCGAAGTAATAAAACTTGTTACGATCGCTTAGCTTAATCCGGCACCGGCTCCGTTATCGGTCTCTACCGAATAAAAAGTATCCGTCGAAAATCACATCGTTGGAACTCAGAAAAAATTAATTAATCTCAAGATACCTTATTAATGAATTATAAATGATAAAATTAATCGTAAAATGAATTCAATTCGAGTTACCTCATTTGCTGATATAACTCGTAGATCGCTAAGACAACGAAAAGAGCGCTCGAGCTTTTTTCTCTCTCAATTTTCCGAATGAACGAATTGGACGATCGAAATAATTTATCGTAATCTTGCAACAATGGGAATTCCCGAAGTCGTAAAAAATAGTGATCTTTCGAAATGACTATTTTTGCGATGTTTGCGATCGGAAGTACGAGTCTCTGCGTTCACGGCGGTCAGTCAACCGAAGAATCAAATGAGCAATTTACGAGTTGACACTGAGCATACCGCGCGAGTACACGTGACTGATAGTCAATCGATTTTCGACACTCGTCACGTCCCGTCAATCGCACGCTTGACGCGTATGAAACGCCAGTCTTCAACGAGCTCCCGCATTATTCATTGTAACCCACGAATATACACGTGTGTAAATATACATATATACGTATACATATATTGACGGACATTCCCACGCAAAAGGAACGCGGTTTCACGGTGACTAATTGCACGATCTCGGTCGTTTAAACTATCGGGTCAAGTAACGAAGTCAAGCTGTTTAAACGGATTAAGAAACGAGGTGGCGGGGGACGGGATCGCTCCGAGAAAAACTCTCCGCGAGCCCGATGTCACGCAATCGGTGGGCGGACTCTCCAAGCGTCGAATTAAACGGAGAAAATTGTTTCACAGATTGGCCTGAACAAATTAACGGAGATATCGAGAGGCGCCGTCAGGATCGAGAAAAATCCGTCTCTCTGTTACACCTCGACACTCGATTGGAGCGCCATCGTTACCGCGGGAGAAAATTTCATCAAGGACAACAGTAACGAAGCTTCTTGTCCTGGTACGAACTTTGATATAGATTTTGTTACATTATTGTTTATGGCAAAGCTTTTGCATCGATGGCTCGTAAAAATGGGTTTGTTTTTTTCAATGGCGATGTCATTTTCATTCATGGTGATGGCGGTGATTTCATTTTTGGTGATAGCGAATTTTGTGATATTCACAATGCTCGTATTTCGATAAATTTTTGACGAAAAAGATTGCGAAAATGCGGGGATTTTTTAATTTGTTTTTAGTTCATTGATTCATAACAGGTTTTTAAAAAATGTATTGGAGATTGCGATGTTTTTTTGTATATTTTATTAATGTTTGATAATTATGATATAATTTAAAAAATTGAAGCCTTGATTAGCCAATTATCCATCTTTGGGCATCAACGATGCGTACTGAAAACTTATAAAAATATTGGTTTTCTGTTTTAACGAGTTTCGCGTCAATTTGAGTCATAAAAGACACGCCGATTTTCTGTACGTTTTTCTGAACGAAATATCGAGAAAACAACGTCGAGATTTATTGTCTGATGATTTTTTAAATTGGAAAATATCCATAAGCGATGAACTTATAATGATTTAAACAAAGGGCCGGAGCTGTAGCATGGACGATCGGCGTTGTTTTTAATTGAAGTAATATCCAAAAAATAATATTTTTCATAGTAATGAAGATATGAAAATTAAAAAATGAATCGATCGCATTCCAACACTAACTTCGAGCCCAAGCAAACGGCTGTTTCACTTCGGAATGTGGCCGGATTTTGTTGTGCCAATATCCCAACATATCGTAATATGATATGTCGCTTAGTGCTAAAAAAAATATGGAGACAAAACTGGCTATGACTGCCGGCGATAGATTAAGTAGACCATTTGACACGCGAATGTGACTGATAAGGTGCGCTTACAAGTAGCAACTTTGTTGCAGCGATTCCGCCCACGGGAAAATGTTGCTAGATTAAGAACTAGAACAGTAGGATCGTCTCGGTATGAAATTAAAAAAAATCGTTTTTTTTTGCATTATCGTATAGTATACACTGTTCCAAACATTATTTCAAGTTTTTAAATCGAAATTCAAATTGTTACGGTAGCTACAGCGTTTCTTGTAAAAAGGAAACAAAGCGGGACTACAATCTTTAAACGCGTTTTTCTCGGAATGGTATTTTTTAAAACAGTGTCCACTCTCAAAGGAAAAGTTTTGAAGATATCGATTTCCAATTTGGAGAGAGCATTTTTAACGTCATTCTCTATCGCGCTATGAAAGTTTTTCTTTAATCTTAATATTTTTTTTTACGAAAAATTGTCGAAAAAGGGTCAAATTCGATACTTTTCGTTCAAACCAACGCCATTTGATCAAATTTTAAAAAAAACTCCATAGCGCAACAGCGACTTTCCTACAGATTAATAATCTTTTCGAAATTTTCGTTTCACATTAAAATTGCGCCGGCAATCGCGAACGTCGTTTTTTATTCTGTGAAAAACCGTTAATAACTGAAATGTCACTGTTCGCATCATTAGCACGCAACAAAAATGTTTTTCTCTTTCATTTTTATAAATTTCTTTTCGAAGATTTGAATAACGAAAATTTAACGATTTATATTTCGACGTCTGGTATATATAATTTTCGATAATACAAACTTCAAACCAATTGAAACCTGCACAAGAGAGCAGTGATTTTTCTGTGAGAAACCTCGATAAATTTAGCGATTCTGGAATTATTTGCGTAGCCCAAATAGCCGTTAAGGATGTTTGTGTTTTCAATCGCACTGTGTATTATCTTTAACACACAGAATGATTCAGCAGCGATCTGATAATCAAATACGTGCTCGCATTATCTCGAAAAAACGTAGTGACGAATGTATCCAAATTTTGAGATAACCGGCGACTTTTTCTTCTTCTTGTAATTGCAGTACCGTCCGATACAATCCTAATTAAGAAAAACGATCGTGCAAATTAATCAGGTTAAAGTTTTCGTCGTTTTCAAGCAACGATATTTTTTTTTTTTTTGCAAATACTTGAATTCTTCGTTTCATATAATATACGAAACTTTGTTTCTAATGAATATAAAAAATTGCTCATAAGAAAGTGTAAAAAATGTTCAAGGAATTTTTCCCACACGAATCGTCCGAAAAAATTAGAAAATTTGAAGAGTATTTAATTTGGTTGCATTCAAACGATGCAGGCTTCAACACGTCGCGTAGGTAAATTAGACGTGAATTCCTCCTTCGTAGTCGTTTCATTTTTGCCACGTGGATGCTGGCGTTGCGAAATATGAACGAGGCTCGTTTTTCGCCATTAATTAAATATGCTGAGGAAGTAACGGTCAAGTTTCGAACTCGAACGATTTTTGTACGTCGCGAGATTCTCGTGACTATCATCGTCCCGACGAGAGCTCGATTTCTACTTCTCAAACGCTGAGCAAAAAGTATACGGCCGCGTTAGATGAGCGTTGATTCCACGATCCTCACATGGCCGTCGTCGATCACGCTCGGATAATTAATCGATCGCAAAACTTTGCGCAATTAGTACTTCGGCGAACACGCGCGCCTCGTCCCACGTGAGTTTGTACTCGTGCGGTAGGAGAGGAATGGCGGGGGGGGGGGGGGCAAAGGCATCTGCAGCACGGAGCCGTGCATCATCCTGTCCTGACCAAGATAAAACCTTGGATTCTAACTAGACAGTTGGCACACGCGATCACGGCGCGAAGAGAGCATACTTTACGGGCCAATATTCCTGATGAAAAAAAGAACCCCTCCACCTGTCCTATCTGGCTTTCCCTCTCTCGGGAGAACGATTGCGTGCCTTGATCAACGGCAAGCCACGGGCACGATCTCACGACAAATCGATAGACCGGTTAAACTTTTCTGCAGCGATAAAAATGATTTTTCTTTCGCGATAAGAACCGGCTATCCAATCGTTTCCCGCGTCTCGAAACGCGGTCAACTTCGTTAACGTTCATTTGCATTCATATTCCTATATCTGTATGTGATACAGAGGAGAGTCGGAGGTTGCATCGTTGAAACGCAATCAAACTGTTTGTTTTTGTCCAAAATCATATATTTCCAATTCGTCCTTAATCACCAAATAAGACTTCTAATAAAAGATTGAATGATTTTCGCGGCGAGAAACGGTCAAAGTAAATTTGGGAAAATTGAAAATAATTTTCGTTGTTTACCTGCGTTGCTAATTTTACTATAGTTAGAACCGATGATATTTTAGGCTAGATTCGATATAACGCTGAGCCAGCCTTGTATACCCAGAACCAACAAACACTTAGTAAAATTAACCTTGTATTTTATTCGCTCTTTATTGGTCCTTGAAACAATCGTCAATCAGATATAGCGGGTTCAAAGCATGCCATTTGCATACAGCTACACACAAGCGCATATTTTAATTAACGTTATGATAGAATGATGAATGGGACGAACGAGATTGCGAAAGTATTTTTCCAATGAGAATTTTATATCGACTCGGTCGATCCACTTCACCCGAAGAGACGAGGAAAGAGTATGCAAAAGGCAAAAAAAAACGAAACGTCGATATTCTGGGAGAATTATCCAACTATTAGCAATATCCTCAAACATCGCGAAGTATTGCAGCATCACCCATGAAAGCAGTCTTCCCGTGACAAATGCGCGTAAAGCTCGAATTAACATTTAGCCGCGTATTGCTTGAATGATTCGAATCGAGGGTGATTTTGTTCGATGTCTCGACTCGACGAGAGAACTTACAAGATTCGCACCAAATATCGGACGTAGAAAAATGAAGTTTTAATTTTTGCATGTTTTGTTTTTTCGTTTCCCAATAGTTTGTTCGCACTGCCCCGATGGACATTGCTGGAACGCCAGGCACTGTCAGAAGATCAAGAGCACGGGATGCCATCACGAGTGCCTTGGCGAGTGTTCCGGTCCGACCGCGGTCCACTGCGAGGTATGCAAGAGGTATCGACACGAGGGCAAATGCATCGATAGTTGTCCGTCTGACTTGTGAGTTAACGAGGTTCAATCTCATTCCGACGAATTATGTCGAAGTTTGCTTCATTGGAATTCCACGGGATTAAGGTCGAGCCATAAGAGTGATTGGAATACGTTTAACCGAATCCTTCTTTTGAGACGTACAAACCGAACTTTCCATTAGAGACTTTTTTGGATAATAAATAGAAGAAAACGCAAAATATTATTTTTTTATTTTTTATTTTGCATTCGAACGATGCAAATTTCGACATAGTTTTCTAGACGCGTATTCGCAATTTCTAGTTAGAGTTTCATTAATAAAACCGTAGTGTCAATTACTACGAGTAAAATTCGAATGTAAGAAATAATCGGGTCATCGATAAGTCATTTGGTATTTCATTAACCGGAATTGAAGCTCGAAAGGCAATCGGAGAAGTAAATTCTTTCATCGACGTACGAACGATAGTGGCGGTGCCGCTAATGGCCGCAGTGATTTACGATCTCAAACAGCATTCGCCAAGTGATTACGATTTCATATAGCGATCTCAAACTGCATCTCAATACGGCACTGCCTAGGGAAAATATTTCGATTGATGACAGTAAAGTCGCGGGCGGTAGAAATATTTCTGGATAATACCGTCGGTGGTTCTACGATGATCTAAAAACGCCAAACGACTGATAAAAATCCGAGTGATAAAAAATACAAGTTATACAACGGACGATGATTGACGAGTAATATTTTAATGTTAATGCAACAGGTACGCGTATCGCTATCGAAGATGCATCACCAAGGAGGAATGCCTGAGAATGAACAAAGTGCGGTTTACACTAACAATCGAAAAAGTAGAAATATGGCGTCCCTTCAACGGTTCGTGTTTGACGCAATGCCCCGACGGTTTCGAGGATGCAGTCGACGCGAATAACGTGAGTACATACAGAGTTTACGATCGGCGTGTCCGAATCGTCACCGAAGAGTCCTTCATTCTTGTTTGAAGTAAAAGTGAAATGATTCTTTCGAAACGCCGTTCCATTATCGAATTGATTTTTCAGCGAACGACCTGTCGTGCCTGCGAAGGTCGTTGCCAAAAGATCGGCCAGAGCGCGATAATACGTCACATCTCGGATGCCCAGAGTTTTCGGGGTACGACGGTGATCAAGGGTGCCCTGGAGTTTCAGATACGCAACGGAAATCCGAACATAATAAACGAGTTGACCGACGCTTTCGGGATGGTCGAGGAAATAACGGATTACCTCAAAGTGACGCATTCCTTTCCGATAACGACGCTGGGCTTTTTCAAAAAATTGAGAATGATAAAAGGCGAGAGGTTGGATATGAACAACGCGAGTCTCGTTCTACTCGACAATCCGAACCTCTCGGAGCTCTTCCCCGAGCGTCAACAGATCGATATACAAAACGGCCGTTTGTTCTTCCACTACAATCCAAAATTATGCCTGTCGAGGATCGTACGTTTCGGGAAGATGGTCGGTATAACGAATTTCACTGACGTCGAGGTCCAGCCCGAGTCTAACGGCGAGAAGGTCGCCTGCGACATCGTCGACATCGATATAAGTTTCGACGCGCTTGGAGCTACTTACGCGAATCTCGTTTGGGACGTCTACGAGCCGAGCGCGGGACAACGATTGCTCGGCTACCTGTTGTATTACGTGGAGACCGAGGATGAAAATATAAGCCACGAGGGCAATTCGTGCGGTCGTAACAACAATACCTGGCAAATAATCGACGTCGGGATACCCCGCAACGATACGAGCGGCGACACGAGAATGTCCGAAATGTTGCGCGATTTGAAGCCCTACACGAAATACGGGGTTTACGTTAAGACGCTCTCGGCGCGAAACAAAAATTACTTCACCGGTCCTACCGGACAATCGAGGATCATTTTTTTTCGAACGAGAAGCGATGTACCCTCAGCGGCCACGGACGTGACCTCGTTTGCTGTCAGCGACACGGAGATCGTCGTTAAATGGGGACCACCGGAGCATCCGAACGGTCCCATTTATTATTACATGATTTCGGGCTACGCGAGACCCGAAGACGTTAATCTATTGGAAAATCGTGATTATTGCAGATACGGTCTTGTACCGGAAATCGAGCCCGTTACCGAGGTGACAGTCAAGCCCGTCTCGAACGACGTCGAATCCTGCTGCCGGAAAGACGACGCGACGAAATCAACGACCTCGAAGAAATTCGAGATATTCTGTCACGAAAACATAACGATAAGTTATCTACCCTCGGGCCGTAAGGATTATTGTCATTCGCATCGTTACAACGTGGACGCGACGGATTTTTACGATCTAGCGGAGAATCTCCCGTCGCCTCGTGCCTCGACCAAAGATTTCGATTGGAGGAACGCTCGCAACGAGATTATCGACGATACAAGAACCCGAATGTGGAACGGTATTTATTACTCGTTCGTTCATAACGTCAGTATGAACGTGAGCTCTTATCTCTTGAAGAAGCTTCGTCATTATTCCCTGTACTCGATATCGGTCGCTGCGTGCGGCCAAAAACTCGAGAACGGTACGCAGATGTGTTCATCCGTACAGTACACGAATACCCGGACGAAGAAACGGCCAAGCGCGGACAACGTGAGCGACGTTACCGTCAACGTTATAAACAATACTACAGTGACGATAAACTGGGAACCACCGAAAGATCCGAACGGTCTGACGGTAGCTCACACGATCGAGTATACCAACACTATCGTCAAGGACGCCAAGAAGAGCACCGATTGTATACCGCAAAGCAGCCATCGTGAAAAGCGCAGCAAATACATTCTTCGGAACTTGAGCCCGGGCAAGTACAACGCGAGAGTGCGCTCGGTATCGTTGGCCGGTGACGGCCAATTTTCCGATCTCGTTAGTTTCAGTGTAGGCCTCAAAGAGGACAACACCGCGTTACTCGTTGTTCTTTTGAGCGTTGGCTTCCTCGTTACGATACTCGTCGTTGGTTATCTCGTTAATCGTAGTCATCGACGGAAACGCCAACAGCAGAGGCTCATAGCCAGCGTCAATCCTGATTACATCGAGTCCAAGTATGTCAAGGATAGCTGGGAAGTGCCTCGTGACAGTATCGAGATCCTCGAGGAACTCGGTCTCGGCAACTTCGGAATGGTTTACCGGGGTATATTAAACGGCACGACGCAAGTCGCTGTCAAAACGATACACGAGTCTTCCGCGGATACGGACAAAAATGAATTTCTCAACGAGGCCTCGGTAATGAAGAACTTCTCCACGTTTCACATAATCAAACTGCTGGGCGTGGTGTCCGATGGCTCGCCTCCTTACGTCGTGATGGAACTAATGGACAATGGCGATCTCAAAACTTATTTGCGTCGAATACGCGAGACCCATCTCGTCCCTGACGTCTCACGGATTATTCGCATGGCCGGTGAAATTGCCGACGGGATGTCGTATCTCGAATCGAAAAAATTTGTTCATCGCGATCTAGCCGCTCGCAATTGTATGGTCTCGCGTGATCTCGTTTGTAAAATCGGCGATTTCGGTATGGCCCGCGATATATACGCCACGGACTATTACAAGATCGGCAAGAAGGGCCTTTTGCCGATACGCTGGATGGCACCGGAGAATCTCTCGGACGGTGTCTTCACCTCGGACTCGGACGTCTGGTCTTTCGGTGTCGTTCTCTACGAGATTCTAACACTCGCGGAGATACCGTATCAGGGCTTGTCCAACGAGCAAGTATTGAATTACGTATTGAGACACGGCACCGTCACCGTACCGCGCAACAGCCCCGAAATCATCGTCAACATGATGGAAAAGTGTTTCAAGTGGCGACCCAGCGATCGTCCTACCTTCATGGAAATCGTTGCCGAACTCGAACCCTTTCTCAGCCAGGACTTTTGCGAAAAGTCCTTCTATCACTCGGAAAACGGTGTCGAGATACGAAATCTCGGATTGAAAAAGGTATGCCATCATCCCGCAGCGATACGCTTCCATTGGGGCAACGAAACCGCTCGTTGGGTCAAAGAATTTGAGGACAACGTTACCCTCCTCGATCAGACTAAAGCGGGCACCAGCCGTGGCAGAATATTCAAAAATGGCTTTCAACACTTTGGTAATTTAACTATCGCCGAGGACGCGCCGCTCGATCGTTGATCGGTTGTCGCGTTCGATGAGCCCTTTGTCAATTTGAAACGAAAAATTCGGCATCACGGATCAAACGTTTCAATGCTAAAAAATTCACGGAAAATGGAATATAATCGCAAGATTCCCGATACCGATACGGATGTACAAATAATTCTCAGGGCAACCGCACACGACTGAAAATTACGAGAGCGATAACGTCTCGTTTATTAAATCCAATTACAATTACAATTGCAAAAATAAATCGTCCTTTCGCGATGTTGCGAAACCTCCTTCTGCAAGTACGAAGAAATTACGATAAAAAATAAATTATTGTATCTGCCGAAACACTTGAGCCGGAAATATAACGGGGAAAACCGTGCGATAAGACTGCGGCGAATAACAAAATAGAAAGACAAAAAAATATGAATTTTCGCTAAAACTTGTGTCAAGTAAGCGCGCTCGTTTCAGTATCTCACAGTGTACAGAGCCCGAGTAAAGAAAAAGTGCGCTACTAATGAGTATCGTGAAAGTCTCACTGAAACAAGAAAAACAGGGAAAAGTTGGATCGATCGTCTTAACTTTTAGGCTGCTTGTTCACACACACATATACACGCACTTATATATATATACACACACACGTATGGTACGCGAATTTTTTACTCTCTTTTCTCTCTCACGTAAAAATCGAATTCACGAATAAAGGAGAATAATAGGAGAATAATAGGATGAGGCAATTCGAGCTAAGGTCAGCCTCTATTTTCCTTAAGTTTATCCGTTGTAAAATAATATATTAACGCCCACACAACGAGCACGGCTGAGAAAGGGTCCTTTCGTTGATACGTGATTCTGTATCGAAACTTTTTTTTTCATTCCTCTGCAAACGGCCGAATTTATCGTCCTACTCACCTCGGTTATAGCCAGGGTAATTTCTTTTGTTGTTTTTTTTTTTTTTTTTTTTTTTTTTTTTTTTTTTTTTTTTTTT
>JAPYZI010002222.1:0-25093 GCA_030523105.1 Ophioninae sp. A BG-2022a | reverse complement strand
TTTGAAATTCCGTGATTTTCAAGATTCTGGCAAAGTGGCCGGGGGAAGACGAAAAATTTTTTTTTCCATTTTTAACCTTTTAAAAGGATGTATTTGATCTAAAATTTTCCGCTGATTACGAATCTGCTCAATTTTTTGCCGAACGTGCAAAATTGGACTAGGAAGCAATCCGTGAAGTGTTTGTCTAATGAATACGTTTTGATTTTCGTGGGACGAGGGGTACCAAAAAAGGTAAATGGTAAAGAGAGTATGGGAATAAATACAAAAGAAAGTGCGAGTTTGCAAATGAACGTGTAGGACGTGTGAATCAGCGTATACAGGAGGAGGAGGAGGAAGAGGAGGATCCGAGGGTTTAGTCCACGAGTATCCTGTCTTACTGCCTACGTTAGCTTTCCGCTCATAAGCTCGTCGAGTTTGGACCGCAAAAGAGTAAGAGCGACGGAGAGCCTGGTTTTTCTCGTGCGTTCGCTCCTCCAGTCGTCTCGCATTTCCAATAAAATATCATCGAGGTTGCAAGAACGAGAGACATAAAAAAAAAAATTGAAAGAAAAAAAAAAAATTCAGATTAAACTCTTGTTTTTCTCAACGCTTTTTTTCCCTTCGTCCTGGTTTTTTCACCTCGCTAGCCATTGTCTCCGAAATCCCTCCAACCCTCTCTCTTTCTCACTCTGTCCTTCTCTGGAAACGGACACCCGAGCATCCGGTCTTCGTCGATTTTTTGAGAATGAGTGACATGTTATATATATATATATATATATATTTAGCAGTCATCCAGGCTTATTTTACATAACTGGTAAACAATTTTTCATTCCTTTTCTACTAAAAAGTACATAAGTGTTTTCGTTGAATCAGGAGTCAAACAAATTGGTCAAAACATTGTTAGGATAACGTTGGAATGCAACAATAATAATTATTCCTCGAATGCTCCAATTTGATTTTGCGAAAGATATTAATTACAAATTTATTATTATTGCAATCACGATTATTGTGAAAAATACTCGTTTATCAATCCGGAATTAAAATTAAAAACAAAAATACTACAAGACATCTTTGATCAAACTATTATTAAATAGAGGTGAAATAAAGATGAGGAAAAAAAGACGTGTCGTTGCTGCGCAAAAATGCAAGCTTCAGAATCATCCTTAAACATGTCAATGTAAAAGCCAAAGAAATTTATCAATAAACCGATCGATAAATTTACAGGCTCCCCTCCCCGGTCGTTATCGTTAACAAAATGACGTTTCAATTAATTTCAATTACACGAATTTCTCAAAAGACTCCGAACAAAAGTCGAACCATTTTTCTTCAATCATAATCTTAAACATTAAATTTCATTAATTTCATTAATTTCATTAATGTCTACAATCACCTTTTTCTTTTAAATTTCCTTCACCGTCAAATTTCTTCAAATTTCTTTAAACCCAAACAAATCCTTCGTTCCTGTATTAACTATTTTTAAAAATTTTTTTCGAAAGATTCGAATTTCCATACTCGTCGCTACGGATTCACGTTTGCCTGCCTCTCACCCTCAGTGGCGTCGATTCGCCAGGATTTACGCGACGAAAAAAAAAAAATCATTATTTTTCAAACGAATTGAGTTTACAAGGAAGTAACGTCGAGAAAGCCAGCGCTAGTAGTACGTATCGTGAGTGGGCATTCGTAACGGGGAATCCGCGGAAATATCGGAAAGTTCGTTCATTCGCAATGCCAAGGTGATCTAATCGCGAGCGTGGCCACAGCTCACGCATACGAAAGCTGTCAGGTGAGTGTTGCGCGTGCAGCTGCTGCGTCACGTCTCCAACGCGTACAACCGTAATGCCATTCCCGCGCGATACGTGAAGGACCGTTGCTGTCGTTAAGCCCCATACATATACAGGGTGACCGAAAAATCGACCTGTTACTTCAAAGGGATTATAGTAGAGGTCATTTGCAACAAAAAATGTCCCATCAACTGCGGGTCGAAAATTGATGGTTATTGAGATATTGATGTTTTTCTGTTTTCTGAAGAATTTCCGGACTTTTTGCCTAAAATAAAAAATTATGAAAAAATACACTATTATAAACAACTATTTGATACTTTTCTGGGAGACCAAGAGTTGGCGATAAATTAAAAACAAATTTTGCATCCAAATTTTACATAAGCTGAAAATCAAAAAGCTTTAAGTATTTAATTTAACTGAATTTCTTTTATCTTTCTACTGAATCTCTTTTTATTTCTTAAAAAAAATGTATGGAACTGGGCGTACATCGCTGACTCTTGGTCTCTCAGAAAATTATCAAATCGTTGTTTATAATAGCGTATTTTTTTCATAATTTTTTTATTTTAGGCAGAAAGTCAGGATATTCTTCAGAAAACAGAAAAACATTGATATCTCAATAACCATCAATTTTCGAACCCCAGTTGATGGGACATTTTTTGTTACAAATTACTTCTACTATAATCCCTTTGAAGGAACAGGTCGAATTTCCGGTCACCCTGTATATAGATGTCGACTCGTAGAGGGATCCTAGAATCAGCAGGATCCTTGGTAAGCTCCGAATGACGAAGCACCAGTGCCACCAGGAGCAGCTGTTAACCGACTTCTCGACCTCGTAACCGTTAAACGCAAAAAAAATGGAAATTTAAAACGTAAAAAACGTAACCCACGTGCCCGAACGTTCGTTTCTCGATCTTTCGGGGACAGCGAACATTTTGGTTGATGGAAAGGGCTTGAACTTGATACGTCGTTGGATGAATGAAGGAACGAGACATTTTGAAGAATTTCAAAATATCTCTTTTCGGGCATAGGTCGACATCGGAATACTTCTGAGGACTAGACGAAGATAGTTTTTTTTTTTAATTTGGGTAGCCGAAATACGGCTGTTTGGAGGGTTTCACGTTTCGACGGTTGGAAAGAACTCTACGACGAAGAATTTTACGTTATTGAGGTCTTATCATGTTTCTACGTTTTTTTTTTTTTTTTTATTAGAAAGGACATTTTCAATTAATATTTTTCGAGCTTTCTTCGAGCACAGAATATTTTTGGGATTGTTTCGATCTTTTATGTATACAAACAAAAATGCTCTCTCCAAGTTATGTAAATAAAACTCCATTATTATTATTATTATTATTATTATTATTTAAAAAATGTCCTCTCGGTTTAGATTTTTTAAAAATGAGAATACTGATAATCTCGAAACGCAACCATCGAGATATGACGATGATGATGATGATGATGATATAGTTTATTATGCCTCAGTGTAACTACGAGGCAAAATAATTATAATAACGAACGGATAAATTATACGAAAATGAAGAAATTAAGAATAAAATAACAACATAACGATAATAATAACAAAAAATACGGAAAGAAAATAATACAAAGCAAACCATAATGAAACAACAATAATAATAATAACAAGAAGTGCTCAGCTTAAAAATAAAAAATAAAAATTATACAAAAACAGTAAAAATTTGAAGCAATAATAGAAAAAAATCCAATAATCCATACAACAAATAAATATAGTAAAAACAAAAACTAATGCAACGATTCACCAGACAATTTTCGCAATTTTTCATTGAAATATTTAGTTATTTAGATACACCTGGCAGAGAGAGAGAGAAAGAGAAAATAACGTATTAATTCATTTGTCACGCAAGCGCTTATCCGTTTCCTTTTTTCTTTCAGTTTATTTAATACGCGCGACGAATAAAGTGAAAACGATCACTTATCGGATTACACCTGATCCCTCGTGCTTTATACGTCCCGCACGATTTCCTTTTTTTTTTCTTCTTCTTCTTTCTTTTTTTCGTATGTTTTTCCTCGGCGAGCCACCGTTGGACATCGAGCTCACGCGTCTTACGGGAATGGTGGATAATTTGCGACAAAACGGACAATGCCGAGGATAGTTGCGCGAGCTCGCGTTCATCGGTGGGCGCATGCGCGTACACCGAGGCGCAGCGATCCTTCGTGCGCACGCACGGTTATGCGACCGTTTTAAACTTGTGACGGAATTCGCAAGAAACTCGTTTTTGTATTTTACGTAATGTTGGCTCATTCATTTTCACGGTTATAATCTCGAGGACGTCGGGAGGGGGGGGGGGGGGGGGGAATCGTCGCCGCCAAACAACTCGAAATGGAAATACGAGGATCCTTTCGCGTTTTATCATCGTTGAAGGCACACAAAGGCTTGTTGCGCGATTTTTAATTATCGCGACCCTTTGTCCACATGATGCTCGCAAAACGGACGATTTTTAATTTCCACGTTATTCATCGTTTTCACTTCTCTTGAATTCAATTAATTTTGACAACGTAATTTTCCATTTCATTTAACTAAATATTATTTAAAAATAAAGAAATAAAGAGAATTAAAAAATGTACGAGCTTCAACGTCACTTTGCAGTAATATATTAATACATTAATTTACATCAACGAGAAACGAACAAAAAAAATATATAGATTATTGACAAAACGATAAAAGCAACACGCAGCATCGTGAAAAATTTGTTTATTTGATATCCTACTTTTTAAAATAACAATGCGACAATAATTAAATAAATCGCTTTATTCGCGTTTAACTTTTGTTTATAAATATAATGAATATACTAAACATACATTGTATATTACATTTTTTAATAATACATTTTTTATAATTTTGTTATAAAATCAATGTTCGATTTTCCTTTATATTTGTATTATTTTTCTTGCAAAACAATTTTCTCAGCGGATATCAAAGAAATAACCAAACAAAAGTAATAAGTACGAAAATGTAAATACGTTTCGACATCTTCCAGTGATTTTATCATTCGACCGGTAAACGACAAAAAAAAGATTCGAAAAAAAAGATTCGAGAAAAAGAAATTCGCGAAAAAAAAAAGTGGTAAAGGATATTTCGTTTGATCCGTATTACCCCCCGTCTGCGGAACGATTCACTACGCTGAGTCTTCCCCCCCCCCCTCCTTCGGCGGCGCGTCCCTGTCTCAGCAGGGGAGCGATTTTGAATGAATCTTTGGCGGTTTGCGACGAAAAACGAGTTCACAGCGCTCCCCCCCACCCTCCCGCCGATTCGGAAACCCAACATCGCTTCGTTGCGTCTCATTCCGCGGGAGCGTGAGACGAGGCGATCCGAGAAGCGGCAAGCCGAAGAGATGCGCTCGCGCGGCGTCTCTCTCGGAGTCTCGGTTGGGACGAGCGCGCGGGAACCGAACGGAAGAACCGTTGACATCCCCGATCGCGCAACGTGCTTCGACGATTCTCGTATTATAGCCAATACGGGAACGGACACCATCCGGGAACTTCCAAAATCACCACTTCGCTCCAATAATCCTACGCTCTTTCCTCCAACGTAATTACCGGTTTTGACGTTTGCCCACCTTTTTATTTCTATCGCTCCGGATACATTCGTTGCGTCCGTGCTGATTTCATTATTTCCTTTTCTTTTTGCGTTCTTTCGTCATCGAATACAAATATCCGTTAGCATTTTTTAATTCATTAATTTCAATTATTTATTCATTATTTGTTACTTCGTTGTTATTTATTTGCGTTGTTTATTTATTTATTCGTTTTATTCGTTTATTTAGCATTGTTTTATTTATTCGGTGAACAGGTAAGAATTTATTTATTAGTCTGTCAATAATTGTTGATTATTTTTTGTTTAAATCGCGTTTTTCGATTCGTAAATAATTTAATAATCGATTATTTTCTTGTTTCCTGATATCGATTATTGATTTATCGATTATACGATTATTTATTCATGTATAAATATCATTTATTATTATTCATTATATTTTATGTACGTGTTTCGTCAATCGATCCGTAAATAATTTAACAATCGAATGTTTTCTCATTTTTGTTGATATTGATGATGTATTTATCGATGATATATTCGTTTATTGATTTGTAAATAATTTAATAAATTATTATATTTTATTTTATAAATTGATTAACCATACAATCGTTAATTGTTTTGTAAACAATGTTATAAATCATTGTTTTTTATTTTTACAGTTTTATTGACGCGATGAGATTATTGATTTACTGATAATACGCTACTAAGTTACTAAATTGATGTAGAACTTGATAGTTGATCGTTTTTTGAAAAATTGATATTTTAAACGAAATGCCTGAAAGAAATCAATTAAAAAAAAAAAAATACCGGACGGACCGTTCGGAAAAATACAAAACTTTGAAAAAATAAGGGTGTATTAGCGGTTGCAAATGAATACCGGTGGAAAGTGTGTCCAAACTGTTCGCCGACGGAGCAAGTGTACTCGTACGTGTAACTGTGCGTGTACACTTATACCTCGGTATCGTGGTTGAAGCGGAATACGACCTTAACATTCCAAAGTGCGTGCCGACGATCAGCCGCGAGCTCATTCCGACCCCTATTTTTTTTTCGAACTTATCCCCGAAGGTCTGCCGATGAGGTTTCCATCATCAAAGATACTCTCCCGATTGGTGAACCTTTCGACACTGAACCGAAGCCTCGTGAGGCCTTCCAAGCTTCGGACTTCACTATTATGTTTTTTTCATTCTTCACAATCACAGTAGAACGTTTTGGCTTTAATACCTTTTTATCTTGCCGCAATCTCCATTTAAACTGATTTTTCTAGTTATGTATTTAAATCTAGTCTCAATAATAGAAAAAAAAAGAATTTATGTGTAACGAAAATATTTTATTTTTACGGCTTATTTTTTTTATCCTGATTTTTCGGTCATCACAGCGACCTCCTAACCTCAAACGATATTTTCAAAGTTGCGGGATCGATTCGCTCGAAATACTTCGCGAGGGTTGGTAATAACCAAAAAAGTACGTTGCTGCGAAAGAATACAACGCGATGTTCGCGACGTCTCAATTCATGTTTGGAAAAATTCGCTAAAATGGCCAAGGCACGAAAGAATCGTTTCGTAAATATATTTGCTCGGAAGAAAGTAAAATGACGCGCTCCACGCGCGCTGCCTGTTGTTCATGAAGTTTGCGCAGGCGTAAGAGCTCAACTCGGAAAGAGCGCACTCGCGAGCGCGCCAAGTTTTGAGGAAGGAAGAAATAAAAAAGAGCCCTTTCCGATCCGTCCCTGGCCTCGAGACTCGCTCTCTCTCTTTCTCTTTCTCCCCCTCCCCTCTCCGTTCTCCTCTCCGTCGTGCTGGACCCTCGCGAGACTTGCCGCAAGAGGAACGAAAAAAACAGAGAGCGAGAGAGCAAGATAGTAGAGAGAAAGACCGGCGTGCGGGATCGGGCGGTCCGGCCGGGCGCTAACTCACCTCGTGCCACATTCCGCTGGTTATCCCGACGTACCAAGACGAGAGACGAGGAACAAATCCCCGTTCCGGCGACGCCTCTCGCGCGCACTGCAAAATTTACACGGGCTTGTTCACCACCAACAATAAAGAAGCCAAAAAAAATCACGATGCACGTATGTATATATTTTGTACGCGAAATAACGAGGAAACTCGACGAGAGGAGATCGCACTGTCACTTCGTGATGGATGGGGGGGGGGGAGTGGAGGAGGGCGAAAAAAAATACGAAAAACGGTGAAGAGTCGCACTGTCACTTGGTGGGAACGACCGTTGTCGCGAAACTTTTCAAAACAAACACGAGAAGCGCGCACGCGCACTGGGTCGTTGCGCCATCGTAACGATAATCCAGCGAGAACGATTCGCGACACTTTGTTTTATCCTCACATCGGAATCTTCGCGATTACGCTTCGACGTACACGTGTCCGAATGCCCGGGAGTGTGCAAAGACCCGCGAAACACGCCGAATTCGCTGCAACGAAAAACACACACATTGACGAATCCTCGCGGCAAATTTGTGTCTTTTTTTTGACGGACGTTCGAAAGGCTTTCGATGGATATCGTCAACACTCCCTATTTTGGAGTAATGGTAGACCGGGATCTGTTGCGCGCGCGCGGAACCCCGCTCTCGCAGCAGCAGCTGGTTCAAGACTGCAAAAAAATAAATCGGCGGCTCTCACGGTGGCCCCCCTGACGACGACGAGGATGCGCGCAAACGGGCAACGGCGCGGGGCGCCGCGGCCTCCTCTTTACACGATCTTACGTTCTTTTTTTCTCCCTTATTTTTCTTTACGATTTTTATTTCGTTTCGTTGTACACTGATCGCGCGCGGTTGACACGCCGCAGTGGATGAACTTTTCGTGTTTATGCGGGAAGCTAGTACTTTCGTTCAATTCTTCATATTGCGCAGTCGCGGGCGACGATTTTTTGTTTGTTTCATGTACGAAAATGCGCGTTGAGTTATTCGCGCGGCTCGTTCTCAAACACACGTGTATAACAGCACTCGCGTTTTATTTCGTTGTTTATTTATCGTCGATGCGTACGGGCGAGCAAATTTTTTTCGGGATATAAACAAACGACATGCTACACGTTGATGACTCTGCTTTCTAGATTTTCGATCCGTGACTGTTTTTTTTTCTCGACTGGTATTTGGGACCAGATCGAACACGGGATAATATCTCCTGACTTCGGAATGATTCTGGAAGACTTATTTGCGATATCGCATGTATACGAAGTACTCGGAATTCTCGAGCTCTTTCTCTTCGCGGGCCGCCGATATTCCTGCCCCGGTGAAGAACCGCGAGCTATTCCGCAGTGTGTGGTACATCTTCCAACGGTCACGGCATGCGATCGGTCGGGTCTCGTCCCCACTCCACTCGAATACCCCCTCCCCCCACCACGAGTCGCCCGCGGCACCGCGGCGGTGGCGCTTGGTGGGGGAAACAAACGCGAAACCGCCGCGCTCACCGCGCTCTCTCTCGTTCTCTTTCGCGCCCTCGCACGCTTCGGACGTCTACGCGTTTCTGGCTTATTGCTTCGATCTCAATTTCTCGATCTCGCACTTATTGTTACTGCCGGCGTCAACCGTTTGTACTAATTGATCCCACGATCGATACGTTCGTATACCGGTGACGAAAGCCACGAATCGTTTTCCAACTTCGTCAAAACAGATTTAAAGGTTATCATCGCTCGAGCATAAAAATTTTTTTTTTTTGTTTTTGCTTTTGATGCTTGAAGGCTTTTACGACATAATAAATAAATTGAAAAAAGTGAACGCACTGACTGCGAAGAAAAAAGTCAACCTTAAATTTCGATCAATTTGAAATGTTGACATTAGCTTTGTAATTACCTTTATTATAAAAGTACGTAGGAATTTTCCGACCCGATGCAAATGTTTCGTTTTGTAAACGATTGAGTGCTGATTTGTTTTAGCAAAATATCGATCTTTTTTCAAAAGTGCATTATTTCCTTCCACGTTTGATTAAACAACAAATCCCTTCGTACTTCTATAGCCAATAATACGTACATTTAACCGTTATCTTTTACTAACTAAGTACTCTTTTTTTTAAATATCGTTTCGACGAAAATCAATGTTAATTGATTTCGGACAAAAATAATAATTAAAAACATTTCCTACATCTACTAAATATTCCCTCCAAAAATAATTGCCATTCCTTTTGTCATACTCCAAAATACAATAATCAGTTTTGTCTTCTTTTCGCCTGGACTGGTGTTATTCCTCAATAAATGTAATCCGGAAATAAAATGATCATTGCGCGAGACTCGAGGAACCGTTTTTTTGGGTTTCTTTCGCGTTTGGGTAGAAAGGAACCACAGTTTGCCAATTTTCCAGCCAGAAATCTAAAATTTTACCGAGAACTTGGGATGAAGTCAACGCAACCATTTTTTGCAGCCAAGCTCGTACGTAAAAACGTTCCCGAAGTTCCATGAACATGGAAGTCGAAAATCTGCAGTTGAGCCCCGAGCAGTCACAATTTCCAGCGAACCCGAAAAATCCGCTCGTCCGAATGTGCGGAAACATTGCAAGAGGTTCTCGTTCGCGAATGCATGTTGCTAATGTACGATTTTTTTTTTCTGAAGTTTATATCGTGTATTTACAGAGTACAGTGCATCATATATATATATATACGTATATTGTACCTTATATATACATATATATATTCACACATATATAATAAGTTTATACGATGGATCGTAAGTTTTCACGTAATTTGTTGAGTGTCTCAACATACGCTCTCCCGAAAGTATAATAATTATAATTGGTTTATCATCTCGACAACCGAACCATCCCTAACCCTAAACATTATTTGTTTTATCTTTTAATCATGATCGAGGTACATGGTAAATTGAAAAGCTGCAGTCTCGTAATGCAACGCCGCGTGCACTTACGCCTCGATTTGAACTAAACAACGCTTAGTACACGTATCGAAACTACCGAGAAGAGAAAAAAATTACAAAAAACGTTTCAATGATCAACGTTGATTGTTTGCATATATTTTTTTTTGCTTAATCGTTGCATAGACGCGAAAAATCGTCGGTGTTTAATTTTTCTTTTTGTAAATTCATGCGTTAAGAAGCCATCATTCGCGATCGCTACACAGTTAGAAACAAAAATCTAAGCAAACGCGTTTCGCCGATACGAATTTTCAACAAGATCTTTCTTTATTCCGTTTTTATTCGTTTTAATTTGCTGTAGTGTTGTTTGGGTTTGTTTTCTTTTAAATATATAATAGCGATGCCACAATGTTTCTTTTTTGCCTCCGGTATATCGCGTTACACGTAAAATATACACAACACAAGTCGTAGCGATATATATATATATATACTTTGGATTCTTTTGTCACGTCAATCAAAAATAGTAAAACCATAAATCTTCTTTCTCTCTCTCTCTCTCTCTCTCTCTTTATCCTTCGCTCTTTCGTAATGATAATTTACAACATTCACGACACGTGTGTATCAGAGCTTTTTTTCGATCATATTCTTAAATACTACCTGACGATAAATTTTTTCGAATTATATTCCCAACGTCGTCGACCATATCTACGAGTGACACTTTATTTATTCATTTTTTTGCTTTTCTCGAATTAAGAATTGAATCCGTACATCGGTAGTAGGCTCGACTGTACTAAAACGCGAAGGGAAACATAAAAATCTACGGTTTTCTAAAACGTTGATCGAGCTAGAAATCTACAAATTTGCCATACAAGAAACATCGTATTCCTTACCCGTAGCAATCGACTACTTTAAAAACGGAAAAAAGTAAGGAGAAACGTATGTGCATAATCGGTGATGGAAAGTTCGACTTTGCCGTTCAACCAATGCACGTGCTGTGTGCTACCAAAAAGTAAGGATACACTCTCGTTCGTGACGCGTACGGAATTTGTGTCTCGCCATCAAATTTTTATTCTCGCAAAAATTCACGCTTCATGCTTTCCCTCCGTCATATTGCCCCTGACTCTTCTTCTTCTCAGCTTCATAAGATTCGGTTACAAATTCTCCGGTTCTTTTTTTTTCTCTTAAACTCTCAAGACCCAAAGACGAAGATGCTCGAATAATTTTTTTTCTCGAAGCCACTTTATTGTAACAATCGTAGGATAAAATGAATTGTTCGCCGTCAAAGAACAATAAGATTGCGAAATAAAAGGGCAAACAGTAATTTACACTTGTTACGAATCCGCCGAAATACGAAAGAAAGAAGAAGAATTTACTCCGCTTCTAGGAACAAATATTCAACGAGCATTTAATCGGCTAGTCGTTCAATTTGATAATCGTTGTTCGAGCATCGAGAGAGCCCGTCAGCATCCCGTTTATCTTGTTTCCAATTTTTGTGAATAATAAAAATGCACGTTGAACGAGTCAATAGCGTGTATTGTGTGTCAAGAGTCAGAACAGGTGTTTATAATCTTCCTTCTTTTTTGTTCATCCGTTTCGTTTTTTTTTTCCCTCATTTTTCTCCGTTGATTCTTTTTGTTTTCTCGACAGTCAGAGAGTTACCTTGGAAATTCGATAGAAGAGGAGCGAACTAAAGATTATAATGGAATAAGAGCGTTGCGGATTGGTGGTTAGCTCATAGAGACCTGCTCGTTGGCGAGTAGTCTCTCGATCGCCGCGTTAATGTCGCCAAACGTTGCGATTAGAGCTAAAACAAATAACGAACATTATTATTTACTTATCTCCCGACGAGACATAGCCAACGTTAGCTAAAGTTCGAACGTGAGAAATAACTTCACTTCGAAAACATCCGAAATTGGAAACGTCGTGATTTAATTACTAAACAGTGACTTTGTAAATGACTGTTCCCACTAAAATACGAGCTTGAGTTTCTCAACTCCACGACTTCGAAGTTTCACTTTCCGTCAAAGCGCGAATATTTAAATCGTTTGATTTTCGTTTTTTGTCAAATTACTGGAACGAGGGGAAGAACAAAAATTGGAACCTTGCAAATTGGCGTCCCTGTTGAGAAATCCCATTGCCGTCAATTGTTCAAGTTGCGCCCGATAGCGTTCTTCCGGTGGTGGTGCCGCTTGCCCGTCCCCGTGTGCTCCGAGGGCCACCGCGGACATCTGAACACAACGGATCGTTTATAAATCTTTTAGCGTCACAAGATCATTATTTAGTTGAGCGACATATGAAAAAAACAATGAACAAACCATTCTAGCCATAAACTGTGAAAGTGCATTTTGTTGATTCGCGTCAGTTTGACCGGATGCTGGTGGATTCGGTGCCGGTGTCCCCGTAGTAGGTGTTGTCGTCGTCGTGGTTGGCGGTGGAGTTAATCCCATACTACGGTGGGAAAAAGCAGTCGAATCAATTCACCAAATTCGCAAAATTAGCAAAGTTCTATTTGAACACTGTTACGGCAAAATATAAAGAGCGCGATGTAAAAACATTATTTTCGAAATTGCTTGAATTTATATATACAAACGATCGTTGCGAAAATCCCTTTTTAACATTCCTCAAGTCACTCGATAAAAAACTTATAATAGAAATCTGAGCCAAAATTTAGTAAAATACAAATGCGAACAAGAAAATAAAAATAATTGAAGAAAATATCGTTGCATCGGGGAGACTGAAAATTCAAGAATAATTGATAATCCATTGCGAAGATAACGCGAGTACGAACCTTCCAACAAAATCCGGTGCAACGGTTCGTAATTGTTCCATACCCTGCTGTATCTGCATTAACGCTGCGAGAGCTTCGGGATTCGTAACGACGTTTTGTATCTGTGGATTCTGCATTTGATTTATGAAGGTCGGTAGCATAGTTCTCATCTGTTCGAGCATTTGGGGATTCGATCTGATGTAGGGATTGGCCGCGAGAATGCTGTGCGTTATTGAAGGATCCGCAGCCACAGCCTCGAGCATTGATCTCATATATGGAGCGTTGAACATGTCGCGCATCAATTGCGGATTTTCCATCATTTGCGATACCAAACTTTGCATTCCTGCGTCCATAATACCACCACCCTCGCCGGTGGTGGCACCCGATTGCGCACGTGGCGTTTGTCCACTCTCACCACCACCACCACCACCACCACCGACACCACCACCACCACCACCACCACCAACGCCACCACCGCCACCCCCGGAATTGGGACTCCATGGATTCGGCAACGGATCGCGGTTCTCTTGACCCTGCTGAGGATTCGGAGCGCCGTCGCTCGTGTTGCTATTCGTTACGAGGGCCGCGAATGGATTACGCTCGTTCGCCGCTGCCGCTAACATCGGCTCTTGGATCTCGCGATACATGCGTCGCAGCGCGCTGTGACCACCGGGAATGCTTTCTAAATTTGACAGAGCACGATCGTGAGTACGCATCAACTCTTGCAACATCGACGGGTTCCGGACTAGCTCCAGTGTTTGCCTGCAATTACGACACGTACGGGCACAACGTTAATTACATTTCTACCAGTCGACCTCAATTATAGTTTTTTTTTTAATACAGCTTGACGTTCTACGTCGTTCCAGAACTTTGAATTTTGTGACGTTTACAGAATTTTTATTCTTCGTTGCATTGATTACTTATCGCTATTTTCGGCGTGAAAAAACATGGATTTGTTGAAATAATGATTGTGTAAGTTCAGTTAATGAATAACGTTATGAAACAATTCTTCAGATTCCATCCTTTAAACACCTAAATCAATATTTTTGAGGCAACAAAATTAATTTCTGGATGTCGTCTTTGAGCATAGTTCAGCTGTAGATTTTTTCAAAATAAAATCATCCAATCGAAATGCTCTTTTTTGCCACAAAAACTGACGTCTCCAACAAGCGAAGAAATACTTCAAATCGTTGCACTTTAATTCGTATTCGAACAAACATGCCAATTCTCTTATCGACTTCGATATCATTCCGAGTCTGTTCTTCTTCTTCTCTTCTATCGTGCTCACTTTGCTCAACTCTCCTTTAGTTCTTCTCCGACGAACCAAGTTGAATAAAATACAAGACAAAGAATCTTACCTCAACAATTCGGGGTTGTTGAGCATGTGACTAATTTCCGGATTGCGTTGCATGAGTTCCTGCATCTGTGGATTAGCCGATACCATCATTCGTACGTTCTCCGGATTGTTCATCATGCTCTGCACCAAAGGATTATCGAACAGCTGACGCATCGTTTCAGGATTCGTCATTATTTCTCGCTGCATTTGCTGCTGCAAATCCATGAAGTTGCTCGATCCCAAACCGAGACCTTCCAGTCCAGCCAGGCCTCCTAAGCTTCCCAATCCGAATGGAGTCGCCCCGATATCGGCTGTTAACGCGGACAAAAATGGAATCATACCTCATTGAATGCAAATTCCATTTTTTCCTTTAATTATGCCTAATTTAAGGTAACTCCGTAATTTAAAGTAAAAAATTAGTTGATGATTGAAGATAATCAACTGTTTATTATGATTTAATGTTAATAAGTTAAGATATTCAAAATTAGTTGATGATTCAAGATAATAATCATTGTTGAATGTATTTGCAACGATCGAGTTGACGCATCGTCACATTGTTACTTTATAATTGCATGCGCGTTTGTACATAGATATAGATCATTGTACATACTGAATATATTCATCAGCAAGTCTTCAAAAGTCATGACGCGAGCAGGTTTGGAATAATTGATTAGATTTATTATGCATGTGACAAAAAATGGGTATCATTCTTGAACTTATTTCGCAATATATAAGAACTGTTTGAAACCTGGAATAACTCAGAAATTCTAATGCTTGTTTTTGAGAAGTTCTGTATGCGATTTAAACATGACGGTTTCACAAAGTTTTGGAAGCATTCTATAAAAGCATAATCTATAATATATAAGCATCGGTACGACCAGTTTCATCAAATTTGAGAATATATATTCAGTTTCAAGTTTTTTCATTCTTCATCTTTTCCTCAATTGATTCGATCTACAAAAGTGCTACAGGTTCCTTCACTTGGCGCTCTAAAACATGGATCTGTATGATGCAATTTGTAATAATTGTAAGGACAGGAGAAAAACATTCCTGTCAGATTTCGGAGATAAAAACTTCAACCTCAAGTATTGGTTACCTGGAGGTCTCTGTGCGGACGAAGAGTCGGTACTCTCCTGAGTCGTGCTGCGTGGCGCTTTTACCACCAGATGCACCGTCAAGCCATCCTTGACATTGTGCGTGCCAAGGGTCTCGTGATCCTTCATGATTTTACCGGCGAATATGAGGCACAGCTGTTCCGGTTGTGCCTTGAACTTCTTTGAAACTGCATTTTTGAACTGCGACACAAAAGTGCGCAAAGAGAGTTTTAAGAAATGCAGCAAGTGTGTAAGCGGCTGATGATCTTTCTTTCACGGACGGAAAAAATATTTCAACGTTTTAAACTTGATTCAAGCATTTTCTTGAATTTAGTAAAATGTGATTAGTTCGTAGAGGCAAAGACGGGAAAATTGGAATATGGTGGCGAAAAATTAAACGAACGAGTTGTCAAACGGAGTTCAAAATAAAACGGAGGGGAAAGGGGGAAAGGATTGCTAACCCATGAAAACGATTTGACAGAGTCACGCGACGAGCGGGACGATTGCAAACGGAAACGATCGATTGTCGCGTTTCAATGGTAAACTCGTTAATACGTGTGACTTACGTCTTTTATAGTCGCGTCACCCTCGATCTCGACGCTCTGTTTTTCCTTCGGTGTTTTAACGAAAATCGTAATTTTCTTCGAGCCCTCCTGGCCTTCTGCCATCTTGAAGTACTTGATGACTCGTTACTTTCGATCCGGCCGGAGATCGTTTTTTTCCTCTCTCTCCTATGCTTTCGTTCGCCTCGAAGCTACCACGCGTATTCCCACCCAAGGCACGAACCGCCGAGGCTCGCCGAGAAACGCCTCGACTGTCTGAACCCCCTTTACCTTCCTGCCGCCACTCGCAATCCGGACCAAATATTTTTTCTGATTCTCTTTTTCCAATTCACCTCCTTCTTGCCACCCGGTTCACGGCGAATATGCGATTTTGACTTAATCTACGCTCAATTTTGTGCTACCCGTGAGCTTGACGCGATTCACCGAATTATCTAGATGGGGAAACTCTTCGTTCCCTCCCGCCGCCCCGCCCGACTATGCAATGACGGGTTCGACACCCGTTGCGCCTCGAGTCACCGCATCGACCAATCACCACGCTTCTTTACTATTTTCGTAACGTGGCCCATCTACGAGTTGCCTGTTTCCCGTTATCGCTTATTCAATTTTACGCAATCCTTTTTTTATTTTTGTTCCATACGTTTTTTCCGTAACTCCTTCTCATCGTCGTGATTGTGCGATAATTTTTGTACTCCCCTGGAGTACCGTCGCTGTAAGCATAACCATCTTCGAAAATCGTTAATACGCGACGAGAATGTTCTACGCGTAGTGGGGGGAATCCACGGAGGCGTTTGATTCTCCGACAGAGCAACGGATGGAGGTGCAATCGTGATCATGTGGTGTCACCCCAAATTTGTCCAACTTCTTTACCGACTAAGCGTACATTCTCAGGTGGTTGAAAACAAACCCAAGTGTCCCAGCAATGACCAATCATTGATGGGCTTATGCATTGTACAGAAAATGATTAATGTCCATAGAAAATTTTTTATCGCTAAAAGTCCCTAGCAAGTTGAAACTCGTATTAGATATCAACCCCCGCTCATCGCGAACAGTCTCGAACGTTTTTAATAGGCGGGATTAATATTGAATTTTATTTCTAGGCATGGATGCAATAATTTCAAATACAGACTGGACATTCCCAAGGTCAATGTGAAAGATACGGAATCGTTGATCTTATTTTATGACCGAAGGGTATCCAAGTGTTAACGTTTTGCAAAAAAAAAACAAAGAATCGTTACGATAATTAGAAAGATATTTGAGATGTTTTTATTGCCAGAATTTTTACAGGCACGACGCCATCAGACCCGCAACATTTTCAAATTCAATTTTCTCCGTAATATTTTTCGTTTTGATGTTTTCGTCCTGATTAGCTATAAATATCACGGATTTGTTCTCTTCCTTCCATCCGTACTTCTTAACCCAATGTTTCAGCGTTGATTCTGAAAATGTATTTTTCGTTTGTATAATCGATAATGTGGTAGAACGTTGTGTATGTTATTCTATAAAGTGCAACCGTGCTATTGCACGAGTTTGACAAACGTGTCCGAACCTCCTGAGAGATACGCTGATATGCCTTTGCATATTTTATTGAAAAATAGGAAACTCAAATGGAATAGTTTAAAATTAGCCTACCATCTACACTGCCGAGTAACTGAGACAGCAATGTCTTGTCTATTGTCTGGAAGGTGATTCCAACTACGTGGCAAACAAATTTCCGTATGGAGTCTTCGAATCCCACTATTCTGCCGCAAATATCGCCCATGGTCACAACTCTGTCCCAGAATATTTGGAAATCGCATTGTTCCAGAATGTCACCGAGGTACATTATTTGATTGATAGAATCCTCTTGCATCTGAAAACGCGGATTATTTTTTGTTTATTGTTAAACATTAGTAAACTTGATTCTGCATCATTGTTATTTCCCTTTATTGTACACTTATTATTCAAATTGCCGTTAAAGCGTTACTTTATTTTGCTGAAACGAGTAAATAGAAAACTCACGATTTTTTCGCTCAGCAAGCATTTGCACAGGACAAAGTCTGTGTGTGGCAAATTAGTCAGAGCTTTGAGTAGAATCTGACAAGTGATCTCGATATTGAATCTCTGCGGATTCAATTGGTAGAGCTTTAAAACGGCAAGGTTAGCCTCCAGATCGTACGCGTTCTCACGAGCTTGAATCTCTACGTACTTCTCCAAGGTCACAAGGTTTTCCGGATTATATCTGAAAATGTTCACGCAATCTTTGAAGTAACTTGGCAGCATCCATTTTTTGTACCTCACGCTTTATAACAATTTGTTCTCAAATTGTAATGAAGATCTAAACTCGGAACGCATAATATTGTACATTTTGCGTTTGGAATTGTTCGTCTACAACAAAATGTTGATTTCTTGTGATCATTAAGGCAATGGATCACTCGGTACAACCAGTATAGTAGAATATTGCTCGTCGATATCTGCGGATTTTTGAAACAACTTTTCAGAATTCCACGAAATTTGCACATGTCAAATGAGTGGACAGTTAAAAGGGTAAAAAAATACGTCCAAAAACTCCCGATTATTAAAAAAACATTTCATCCAAAAAAATTGGATTTCAGTCGGACTCTCATACATCTTTCAAATGTTTGCGAACGGTTCATGCTTGGCATTTTTTTACTTTGGTTGAAATTTTTGATCGACGGAACATGTATCGTGTCACCCTACGGTGCATAGCCTAAAATTGACAAGGAGGACGTCCGAATCTTCACATAATGGGTAAAAATAAATGTTGTTACCGTTCGATGCCCTTGAGCATATCGGCTATATTTTGTCTCATTGCAGCCGCCATTCTGTTGAATATAAAGTGACCGGTGCAAATATTTGATTTGTTAAAATTACACGTTTCGCAGTTTACAAGACGTAACGCGGACTTGGAGAAGTTCGTACATGGAGACTCGGTTGCCCTTCGACGACGAATTTGGTTGAAAGATCAGCAAAAACCTAAAAAAACAATCGAGACTGGTTGCGCCACGTGTTGGGCAATCTTCGAAGGTCTTATGAAACCTATGGAGTCGATATCTGAACAGGCCCAATATTTCCGCCATAATATTTTAAAGTTTAAATTTACGCTAAAAACTCCAAAAATGCTTGAGAATTCGTGTTGACCCAAGTTTTAAGCTGACGGCATCGCGCGTTCCTCGCATTCATCAGTCAACTGCGGTTTGTCCAGAATTTTCAGTTCTACCTCTCGCATACCCGTGGCGCTAGTTGAAGCTTAAAATATTTTCGTCGTATAAGCGCGGGGCTCGCAATTAAACGGTTTGTAGTAAAGTGTACGCAAAACCAAAGTCGTGTCAAATGGTGCAGCCTATTCCAGAGTCCGTCTCGAAAGGGTAAAAAATAAACATTTCAACGATTTCGCTCGGCGTGAACACCGAGCTGCGCCGCCACCCTTAACGAAAAATTATAGGCTGACGACTCCTAGCCGCGAACTCAGGCCGATTGGACGCCAATGCCGCCAGCTATTGGCGACTCGGCGTACCGTTCTCCGGACATACGTCTATTCGAAGACCGCAAGTGCACCTCTCGGTGGGTGTAGGGGGTGCTCCGGTGCTGCTGTTCCGTTGCCGCACGTCAAGTCAATCGTTATCTCTCTCCTAACCTTTTCGCGCGATATTGTCGCGATAAACCCGCGAGAGAGAGATACGTTAACCACGAGAAACTTAGCGTTACAAGTGCGGTGGGAAGTAATAAAATAAGTCTGCAAGCTAGAAGACGGAAGGAATCGCTAGAGAGAGAGAGAGAAAGGGAAAGGGAGAGAGAGAGAGAAACAGAGTTAGCTCAGAGATACCGCGCACGTATACGCATACACACAATGTGGAACGATAAATTACGATCGTAGCACTGGCTCATAACGAGGGGAGATCCAAAAAGTGTTTGAGAGGAGAGAGTTGACGGTGCCGCCCAATAATAATGGAGCTGTCGTTATCCGTGCTCTCGTGATTCTCTCCGGCACGGATCTCTTTCTCTCTCGTACATTCGTAGCTTCGTCCAATCGACGCGAGACGTCGTTTTCTTTTTCTTTTTTTTTTCCTCTTTGTAATTATAATTAAACCCGCCGTCTCTGACAGTCACGCGAGCGTCCGCATACCATTTCCTCCCCTCTCACAATTCCGTCATACGTCCGGTAACATTTTTGCGTGTGTGTTTATCTTTCCTCTTATCGCATCACTTGTTTTCCACCCTCCCATCGTCCCTTCCCGGTCCTCGACGATCGAACGCGATATATCGTGCTCAACGTGACTTCACTTCTCCCTGGTCAGCTGGTTTTGCCGACTGCTCGCTTATTCAACAATATATATCATGGCATCCTCCAATCTGGGTATACAAATTGGCTCTGCTTGGTTACAAAGAAAGATCAACCTGAGGCCAGAGCATCGCGGCGTTCATCTCGTCACTGAAGAGATACTCGGACAAATACCTGAACTCTGTCAGTTCTCTGTTGGTCTCTGTCACATACAAAGTTAGTACCAATCTGCGCATCCATTCTACTTTCCTCTTACTCCGATACTCTCCATCTCTTGGCTGTCCTGCTTTCTTCCTCGCACAGCGCTCAGCAGGTTCTTAGGGCAAATCAAAAATATGTATGCCAACCGTGTCCTGGAATAATTGCCAGCCGATGAGAGATTCCTGACCAATTTTGCTTCTGTATTTCTGAATATACGAGAAGCAGAGAATTGTGGTTTCAATGCCTATTACGTCTATTCTAGAATCGTAGCCTCTGGCCTATTGAGTAAGGCATGTATTTGTCGCTTGGCCGTGTCGTCTGATAATCTTAGGCTTAGATCAATCACGGTATTAAAGTTTATGTCAGAAAGTAACCGAAGCTCTCGTCCGCATACGAATTTCCTTATTTTTATTATTACGCTAAAAGTTCGCATCGTCAGGATGTAATTGCAATAATTGGTTTTCAATTCTTGTCTATTTTCTTTGATAGATACAAGCTATGAAAAATGAATAGATGTTTTGTAGGATTCTCGTGTGGGAATCCACGAGGAATCGGTGAAATATGATTTTGTGTAACGAAAAGAGAAAAATGGAGCTGTACGTGCCCTCTGGATATAAACTGCACCTCTATTTTTTCTTTGTCAAAACTTCTAGTCTCCCTACCACACTTGCAGCCTTTAATCTGACAAACATTCGAAATTATCCTAAAGTTTGTCTCCACTCGTTCCGTCCCGCGATGCGAAATTTCTACATCTTTTGCTCATCGGATTGCAGTACTTCACACATCCGCTAGCCTGGCGCTAAACGAAAGCTGGGATCCCGATGTTCGAGACGACATGGAGATGATGCTAAACAAAATAATACCGGAGGATATACCATACAGACACAGTTGCGAAGGACCCGACGATATGGTGCGTGTAGAAAACTGCGATGCACGCTTATCATCAGTCACCTAGCTAAATATCTTGTATCCCCGGATGCAATGGTAAATTAGATGGAACTATATTCCAATCTACACGTACCAGTAGAATGCTAAGAGAATACGGTTTCCCAGTATTGCAATTGCGACAGCAAAGTTGTGAGTTCTGCTTCTCCTCGTCCGAGTCCTTTTTCAGTAGACGATCGATTTCTCCTTACAGCAAATTATTTGCGTACTTAATCGTTTATATTTTTTGACGTACAACGCCAAAAATATTTGACGCGACGTGTCGGTTGATACGGATATTGGGAAGTATCGCGGATCGTACAAAATCGAGATCAATCTGTACGATGATTGTTTGTCTCGTTCTAGCCGGCGCACGTGAAAGCCTGCTTTCTGGGTTCTTCGTTGAGTATTCCAATAACCGATGGAAAATTGGCACTCGGAACGTGGCAGGGAGTGTGGTTGTGCGAACATCGAAATAACGCCGGTAGCCGAAAATTGGTGATAACGCTGACCGGATGTCTGAGGGATTCGGCGCCCAGTCCTCTTAGTCCTGTGAGCCCTATAGCCTCGACCAGCAGCTAGGACCACTCTCACCCCCGAAGACGCGGCAAACGTCAGCTGCGGTTATCGACCTCTAGCTATTCGAGCTAGCAGCCGCCTAAACAGACACACATTAGCCGAAAATTCTAACAATTTAGGACGGAACAAAAAAATGAAAGAGAAAGAGAAAGCGCGCGAGCGAGCAACAACGTTAACAGAGGAGAAAAGAAAATGGCCGGATAAGTTTTACTCGAAATTTCGAGATGACAAACGGGCTCTGTCGTTCTATCTGGAAAAAAAAGAGGAACGAAGATTGAAACGGGGGCGAAAAAAGGTGGCGTTTGAATCTGCTAACGTTGACGGGAATTTTGGCGCAATTGATGACGCCGTACGGATCATCCGATGAGCGGAAGAAGAAGGAAACGAGAAGACGTAGAACGAGGGCATTTATCACCGGATTTAACATTCCAGAGTGAATAGGTCACGCGATTCTTTGATATACATATCCATTTTTTACTTTTTCCGCTTGCCTCCGGTCATTCATAAAATTCTTTCAAAGAAAAAAAGCGAGCAGAAGATCCTCGAGAAATTGTTATACACGAGTTACGATTGTACAGTGATCGTTGGTACGCGTTGTCTCGTGCAACACGCAATATTATCGAGAGATAACGAGAGGGGAAGCAAACTCGTGCAACCGTTTGGTCATTTTTCATACGAATATTTCGTAGTCATCAAATCGGTATATTTGCGTTTGTATCGTGGACACCGGAGTTCTCAACCGCATTATGGAGCAACGAGAGATTTATCGCGCTGGAAGGAAGAAATACGGAGAGTGCAAAATTAGTGAAAGGATAAACGATCGGAACGTTCGCGGTCGATGAAAAGAGGAAAACGATTCGACGTGCTCTTGGTACTCTCTCTCTCTCTCTCTCTCTAGAGAGAGAAGAAGCAATTTATCGCAGTGTTAAATACGTCGAAGCAAAAAACGTCTACCGGATGTACCGAATTCGATCGACTAGCCATGTTCGAAGGATTCTCGAGGGTGTTGCGAACGGAATTAACGGAACGCGAAGCGGCGGATTCATCCAGAAGGCAATCGAACGGACTTGCTCGGCTAAGAACGAAAAAGAGTAATAAAAAGAGGAAGAAGAAAAAAAAGGAATAAAAAAGATGAAAATCGTGTATCCTACTTTTGTACATTATACGACGAGGGTATTAACGTTTATTGTTGAACCCGCGGATACACACAAATAATGGCACGGCGTATTCTGAATCACTGCTTGTTATAGGCTAGTCTCGTTTTCAACGACGTTTCCATTTGCATCGGGGGTGTATATAGACTATACATACGTAAGAAATATTTGAAATTAAATCGAAAAAAAGGGCACGCCGCGTATCCGCGTGTGTGCGTCCGCGGGTACGTTTACGCGTGTGAGAATACGTTGGGTACATCCATATACGTGTAATCTTCTCAGCTGTGCCGAGGACTAAACTTTCCGCTCCACACATCGCGATCTCGTGTTAAAGTCGTAGCAATAAATTTAATATTTTCTCTTGTACTCCGAACAATTGTTTCTTCTTTTTTTTGATTTTTTTTGTTTTTTTTTTTGTTTTTCGTTTTCGCGTCACTGTGTCGCGTACGTTTCTACGCGCGTATCGTTCGACCCGATGAGAGGGTCGAGGGCTTCGTACCGAAGATGAAAATTTGTAGGTCGATCGCGTCTCGAATTTGTCGAGGACGGTGATTTTCAATCGTCGTAACCTTACTGCTATTGGAAATTCAATTTTGGCAAATTATTTTGGAAAATATGTTTTCACTTTTTTTTTTCATCGTAAATAACGAATTTTCGCGTTATCAGCGAATATGAATTTTTCATTTTGGAAACGAACCAAGCCTTCTACGAACACATCGAGAAAGTAGCGATACTTTGCACGTTTCGCAAAAAAATGTTGTAAGAAGATTTTAGACTGACCGAATTTCCATAAAAATGCGTACGAATTGAAGTTAAAAACAAAATAATCAGGTTTGTTTCGCTTTGGCTGATTCGACAAATTGTGGTCGCCACGTTGAACGATAAATTTTCTTATTGTCATTGAGATCCGATGATTTCATCAGTAAAACGCGTACCATCCTTAATATTAATGCCAAATAATGTTGGAACCTCATCGCGAAGTATGAAATTATCGTTGAAGAACAGAAGGAAAACTGAAAAAATGATCGAACACTCGCGGTTGCTCAATCGAGTCTGCGACGTGATTGAGGGAAACGCGTTGCGACGTCGACTCGGTGCGAACGACATTTTATAATCATAAAAAAAAAAAAAAACGACATCGCGTACCCTTTATAAAATACGTGTCAATGTTACAGTTGAAAACTGTTTTTAATTCGAACAAATTTTTGTCCGTATAAAACTAGTTCCCGCTGAACGCCTTCGTCTAGCTAAAACTACAAGTTACGTTTCTCTTTTTTTTCTACCAAGAATTTCGTGAAAACTCAGCAATTATGTTAATATAATTCCCTACTCATAATGTTAAGGAATTATGTTGACATAATTCCCCAGATATGTTAATATAATTCCCTACCAAAAAATAGGGAATTATATTATTTCTAGTGAAGCTTAAAAGTGATGTATTTTTTCCCAGTGAAAACTAGAGGTTTGCGTTTTTTCTAATTAAACCAAAATTCGATTGCCACGAAAATTGTTATACCAGTAAATTCTAGTTTCCCTAGGAAAAAAAAAAAAACGACTCGTCACTGGTACAGCGGGAATTACTTTTAAGTAGGAAAAATCGCGTTTGAATTGAGAACAAGTTTCGACTACAGCGCAAATAAATAAATTAAAAATGCAAGTGCGTGTCAGGAGAGTTTCGAGGAGCAGTGTGCCGTGTTCGCGAATTGGTCCAATGACGTTCCTGTCCCTTTTTTCAACAACGGTCGATTCGAAGACTATTTTGAAATTTCAATATCGATGCGCCAGTGAAAAATCGTCTTATTATCAAAACCGATTAAAAAACAAAAAACGTCCTTTCGAAGTAAAACACCGACACGCACACGTACACGCATATATATATGTATCCATATATATATATATGTGCACATATACATACATCCATAAAAAATATAAGTATCGTGCCAGCAGCGGGAATGCTTGAGGCTACAGTTTTTTTTATAAGACAAAAACGCCGCGCGAAGAAACGAGGAAGATTAAAAGCAACAAAAGTAGCAAATAAAACGGGGCGGGGCGGGGGGGGGGGGGG
>JAPYZI010002221.1:0-25104 GCA_030523105.1 Ophioninae sp. A BG-2022a | reverse complement strand
AGAGGGGACGAAAAAAAAAACAAACAAACAAACAAAACGAATACAAGAAAAGAGGCGCAGAAATCGCGTGGGAGAAAAAGAGCTGGGTGAATTGTGAGACGAGCGGGTGGAGAAGAGAGACATAGAAGGAGAGGGGGGGGGGGGGGGGGGGGGGGAAAGAATGCTTGCAAGGGAAGAGAACGAGCAACCGCGAAATCCAATTAATATCTGTCAACCGTTATAATTATAATCGTAGTTATTGATTAATGGGGCAATGTTCAATGATTTTTTTTTTTTTTTTTTTGGAATTCGTTTTTCGTGCGGATGGCAAGACTTTTCGAAGTGTCGAGCTGATTTATCGGGATTTGGGTTGAAGGCGCTAGGGTTGGAGCTTCGATGATTAACCAAAACCAAGAAACGGTTTTCAATATTTCTTTTTTTTTTGTCTGGTGAGAGAGTTGGATTTCAGAATTTTAGAATTTTTTTCGCTCGGGAATTTAACCGCTGAGGTAAAAACTTGCCTATGGAAAATATTGATGAAAATAATAGGAATCGTTATAATTCTGTCAATTTTGGGATTTTTTTTGAAGAATGTCTTACCGCGTCAAAGCTAAGATTCAAAGATGCAAATCTGTGGAAAATAGTATTTTCAAAATGGCAAACCTCGTATTTTTTGGTGATTAAAGTTTCGGGACAAAAAACAATAAAAAATGATGGAGAACGAAATGGTTTCTCAAAGGGTAAAACGGATGGGAAGAGCGGACGTCGATGATGCTTGGAACATAGTCCGGCATCGAAGGGCAATTCGAGAAGGTACTCTCGAAGGGATACCAGGAGCAAGCGGATAGCGAAACGCATCGGGTTCGAAGCAATAACATCCTGGTCGTTTGCTATGCAATCCGTGCCGGTCTAACCGATAGCATCCTGTGCACACGTGTTACCTCGCGCACCTATAACGTCCATAATAATCCGCTATATCGAAGGTACGACACGAACAAACGCCACACAACGAGAAGTAACATCGATGGAAAATCATGAAAACGTTTCTCGTTGTATTTACCTCTCGATGTGTCTCTACCTTTGTTTTTTTTTTTTTTTCGTTTTTTCTCTTCCACGATGTTCAACAATGGATAGTTTCAACGGGGGCTTGGTTGGAGATATATCTGTGGGGGACAATTTTCAGACCGTTTTATCAACATTTCGTAGCCTGTAAGGACATTTATTTCGAGGACGACGGTAGAAGCCTGATGACTTCATAATGGAGTTCCAACTACAGTATTAGGACTTTCTTGAGACGTCTCAATCTTTCGTACAGTCCGGTTGGATAAAAGAGCAAATCCGAGGTTCCAAACGACTTAGAAATTCATTATTTATTAGGTATAATTGTTTATCAATGATTTTTATTGGCTTGATTAGTCAATTATGTCGAATTAATTATTTGAATTTATTATTAAAATTGACTCTTGACAGTTCCATGAAAAATAGTTAGAGATTCGATTCGTAAAGAGGTCACAGAAGGCGTATCGAGTAAGAAAATAAAAGAAGAACGTTCGTCACTTTCCAGCTCTTTGGAAGCTCGAGAACCGAGGCAACGAACCTATCAAACTTCTTCCGAAAGGACATCGATAAACGGGCCGTGGGGTTATTGACGTCACCGCGAGTTCCGTACGTGCGGCACGATTGAAACAAGGGCGAACGTGGACTCGCGAGTTTGCCAGGAAGGGTCATGTGCATCGAGAGAGAGAGAGAGAGAGAGAGCGAGAGAGGGCGTTTCCACCGTACTCGACTGGGCTTTTGGTCACTTTTGTAAAGGATGCAAAATAGAGGAGGAAAAGTCAGGGATAGATGAGAGTAATCGAGAAAAAAGAGAAAGAGAGAGACGCGGAGCGATCGAGACGGTCGATCGGTGGGGGCAAGTGGAAACGAAAAATTCAGTCACACGGAGAAAGAGCTTTTCTTATTATTTTTCGTTTTTGGCAAAACTGCGGGGGAAAAGGGTTGCCAGAAATCTTTGGGAGTTTTGGGAGCGTGGAAGTATCGAAAGAGCGCGCTCTCTCGCCGGAATATAAAATAAGTTCTCGGACGTGCGGGGGAAAGTACATCGGGGTACAGTTTCGTACAGCTTGAGTGAGAAGTGAAGGGCTTGAGGGGATATAACCCGTGCAACTGCACCAGCATTACAAACGGGCTGACCTAATCGAGAGAAAGAGAGAGAGAGAGAGAGAAAGAGAGTTGAACGTTCGTGGAATTCCAGCTCGCTCCATATTTTCCTGTCGTGTCGTTTGTGCGTCTCCGGACGTGCCTGCTTCTTTAAAAAACCTCCTCGATACTTTATTCCCCGAGGTATAAGCCAGTCGCGGACCTTCGGGGTCGCCTCTCGCCAAGCCTCGAGATTACCTTCCGCTCGATTCCCTCGAACGAATATTTGTTTCGATGCGCTCCTCCGGATCGGTCGCGACCAATTTATCCATCCGAAATTTGTTTTCCGGTTCATTTGAATCATAGAAACTACGTTAAACGGGAAACCTCGATCGATCTTCTATTTTTCTCATAAGAAATTCAAGATGAAAAAATCTCAAATCTTTACCGAATCATTATGAATTTATTACTTAGATTAATTAGAATTTACAGAATTATAGTGAATTTTTTTTCTTGCCGTATGTGTCGTTTTTTTATCACGACAAATCTACGCCGATGAACAATCTTGTTAAAACAGAGAAACTTCCGTGCATTGAAAATTCGAGAAGTTAACGTTTTTAAATGTATAACAAATTGTATTAAAAATGTATAAAAAATTTGTGAAAGTAAAAAAAAGAAGGTATCGTTCTACTCGTCTGGTCTTAATTTTCAAAGGTGTCCCAGAAATACGCAGAAATGTAGCGTCTTCTCCGAAGGGCTTCCGACAACCCTGATTTTTGGGTCGTCACGGCAAGTACGCGACTCCTCTCTCTATTTTTGTTTCCCTCTCGCCCCTCCCGCGATCGCTCGTCTCCCACCGATCTACTCGAATCTACGTACTCGAGGGCGACCAGTTCGCGGAGCGTTGAATCCGCGTGCTGGGCGGTCTTTTCGAAGCGCGCGTCCGGATCAGACGCGGAGAGCGGACGGACGGTGATACACCTCTCCCTTGGAAGCCCCTCGTCCGAGGAGCGCGCGTATACGCCCGCGTACGCGGATACTCCGGGAGTTTCTCGTTAAGCTCGGTGAATCGGTAGGATTGGAACGAGGGATCGCTCGCCGGGTTGAGCGTATCTTGACGTTCCTAACCGAGGAAAATACGCGATTCCCGATCGATCAACGACTCGTTAACAATGTATTATTAATAAAAAGGAGGTTGGTTAAAAAAAAAAAAGGAAAAATTTACGAGAGCCTTCTCGAAGTCACGGAAAAGGCGAATCGGGAAGCAATCGAGACACGCGTCTCGGGTTGGTTCTTCCTCGTTCTTGGCCTCCCCGCTCCGCCTCGAAGTTACTCGTACTCGCGACGACTAAATTTATCGGGATTTGCGTACGGAGAAATATGGAGTATCCTTGCGGGATCTCGTTCGCTTCGGAACCGATTGATGGATTTTCGAGTTTCTTGCTCGTTAACTCGAGAGAGCCCGTTGGAAATGCGAGGCTCTTGGGATTTCGATCGTAATCTTGATTACTCGCCGAGTTACCGATCCTCCATCATTTTTCTGTTCGCATGATTTTTTCGCTTCGGATGTATGTTTTCTGTCCCGTTTGACCAACGTCGTTTTGTAAAATTAATATTACCGGGTCGAAAAAAAATTCATCAAGGTCGCGTTATCAACCGTTTACTCGCGTTGTATTTTATTTTCTTCGCTCATTTTTTCGGTATTCCAACGTCGCGATTTTTTTCGTACGATTTAAAATGCCACGGGCGACGCGAATCTCCGGATTATTGGGCCTCGAGTTTGGGAGGAAGACCGGATCGTGCGAGACGTTTGTGTACACGCGATACGAGCGTACACCATTGTACGCGCGATATACGTGAAATATAGAATTGTGGGTTTATACGCGAGAGCCAACTCGCTCGTACGAGGCGAGCGAGGAATATCAATTTTGACGTTTTCTCCCGAGGTAAGGCGTACTCTCGCGGCGCACGACTGGATTTCTATAAAAGTCGATATATTCCTGTTTAGTCAAAACGAGGTTGAATCCGGAGAAATCTATCGAATACCGATCGATATCACCGAGCCGCGCTGTACCTGCTGCTTGTCAGTCACTCGCCTGATTATTTTCGTTCGGATAATATTCAGCTGGGGAAATCTTTCATTTGAAAAATCTAGATGTTTCGATTACTTCCAAAATCAATTACGAGTGAAAATATATTTTTATTTTATTTTTATTTTAATATATTTTTCATGTGTTTTATATTTTTATATCATATTGAACTTTAATCAATAATGGGAACGATAAGTCATTTTTTTTTACTAAATAAGAAGGCCGAAAAAATATAAATAAAACGAAAACAGTGAAAAAAAGATGAGAAATCAGGATTATGATAAAACAAAATTATTTTTAAAGATTTTAATCAATCAAATGATCTATAATTATTGTAGTAAATAAAATTATACGAAATTTAATTAAATAAATAGATATGTATAAACAAAAACGGGTTTCAAAATTACTCGGAGATCGTGAATTTTGTCGACTTTTTGATAGAACGCGTCGTCCTCGAAGTTACCGAATCGTTCGATTGAAGGGCTTCGCTGATAACGTTGCACGGTTACTTTCAAAATTCCCCCATAAATTGATATCTCGTTGATAAACGTTGCGAAAGTTAAGGTTGCAACTTTTGTGTCCTGTCGAAGCGAATCCATGAAGATTCTATGCTCGGAAGGTTCACGGAGCGTTGGCTCACGGGGGAGGGGGGATCAAAATCCGGCAGTTTTCGCAGCGCACGCGCGTATTCCGTTGCTCGTTCGAGCGTGTGACGCGTGGAAGCTGAGAATCTCCGTGTTTGCGCGGAACGGAGGTAGGTTCGCGAGTGTCAATAACTGGGAGGATCACCATAAAACATCGAGTTCCATATAATACGTGGTCATCCGTGCAGGAAGCTCCGGGGAAAACTGCTCGTCCCCGTTCCACCAGATATTGTCCATAAATGAAATAAAATGATATTTCCGAGATAAGAGGCGGAGAGGTTGAAGGTCCGAACTGGAAAGCCGCGTTAGTCAGGGCTCAGTGAGCGAAAGAGTCGACGGAAGAGACTCGAAGTTGGGGCCAACGTTTCGCGCTTTCTCAAACTTCCGGAAACTTGAGGATCGATTCGGTTATTGGCCAGTCTCTTATCGTCCGATAAGGGAGTTCAGCCATCGTTTACGGATCATACGGAAAATTGGAAATCAATGCAGAAATTGACAAGTCTCGACCATCGAACGGAGTATCTTGAGATGCGTCATTTTCGGGTCAGGCTTGATAACGATCAAGCTGAAATTTAACGTTAATCGAAGAACCGCGGGAAAATTGAACTCTCGATGGAAAAACACTAGAATCCAAGAATTTCAATGGATACTTCGGTTTAAACACGAATACTGACCAATTACTGGTTTCTTTCGAGCCGCGATCGAAGTTTTGGAACTTCCGAGGTACCGGAGACGACAGGGCAGTCCGGTAAGGGCTTTGAGGGAAGTCTCTCGTGGCGAATGCTTCGAGTACTCCATCAAGTCCCCGTCGGGGTGATTTTGGCTCGGAGCCTGCCATACGTCACCCACCACCCTCCGTACCGTGTCCCTTCCCGGGTGCGTTGCCCAAAGTACACGTATACACGGCAATGTCTATATTTATTTATGGGAGACGATTACTTCGAAGACGTCTGAATTCGGGGACTTCCTCGCAGTGGAGTATCGTCTCCAAACTTGATTCTGTAATAACCGAGACTTTATCGATTTCGTAGCTTTATAAAGATTTTTTAAAAAATTGAAATCTAATCACCCGAGCTCCGATTATCGCTAAAGACTTGTTGGAAATATTGATTTTTTTTAGGTTGGCCCATTATTTATTTATTAGATTTCAAGAAACGTTTCGATTTCGCTCAAACTCGAGGCAACGAAAAAATAAAAATTCTATAGATACATCGGGATCCAGAATATTCAAAAAATTGCAAACAAGTCAGGTCGAATTATGAAAATGATCTTTTATCACAATTGACGAAGCTCGTCGATCATGATTCCAGTTATTAGGAGGGAGATGATAGTTTTCTTTTCTTTCGTTATCGATATCGACTCGCACAGAAGGGGATAAAATATTATATTCAAGTGATATATTTTTATGACATCCGAGGATTTCACGGCTTATTATTGTCCCCGCGGATTTCTATCCGAGCGAGAAAAAAAAAAAGAGTAAAAATCCCCGACGTCGAGAAACGGGACTGCGATCCATTATTCTTTATCTCGAGAAGACACAAAAGAAATGCATTACTTATATCGAGATTGCTGGACATTCATTCCGCCAGATTCTTTTTCCCCATATTTCCCTCTCTCTTTCTCGCTTGTGCTCTCGCTCTCTCCTTCCGTTCGTTTCCCCTTTCGAGACTTCTTTGAAGCCCCGGCCAAACTATGAGTTATATCAGTGGCTGTTATCATCGTTCATACGATCCGATATCTTTCGGGTTTCTCGAGCAAAGATCTACCGACGACAAAGTCCGAAAAAACATTTTATCCCCTTCGAAGTGCTGCGTCCTATTCGAGTCACCGACCGTTCAATATAGGGCTAATATCGGGAAAAAATAGACATTTAATTCAATATATATCAATACGTTGAATAAGTTCTCGCTGTTTTTCAAAAGATGGCGTTCAAAAGATGGCGTTTTTTAGCACGAAAGACTAGTTTTATAAAACTAGTCTTTCGTGCTAAAAAAAATGTCAAACGTTCGTTTAAAAAAATATTTATTCAAATTTGATTTTTAATTTGAAACAACTATTTTTGAAGGTTTAATTTTGAAAGGTCGCTCGTCACTGATTACCGCAGTGACAAGTTTAAACCCACAATTAGCTCAACAGGAATATTTAAAAAAGTGTAATTGTTAATTTTAACAACAATGTTAGGTTTATCGCTCCTGGGCCGAGCGCCAATATTTTTAGTTTCTCGGAAGACCGGAAAAGATCGTTAGTTCGACGAGCAACGAGGAAAAAGTGCGAGAGGTAAACTCTCGCGAGGAACGCAAGAGAGGAAAAGCTCGAAGAATCGGGAGGTCAAAAATGCTGCGCGGAAAGACATTATCGAAGCGCCGGTTGTCCCGGGCGTTCTCGTTGCACCTGCGCGGCTTGAAATATTAGCCGGGTATCGCGAACCCGGATTTCCATCGTTACACCGCGTGACTTCCTCGGGCGTAGTTCGCAGTCGCGTACGAAAGTAGAAATATAACGCGGCAGGAAGCATCGCCAGTTATAAAAAACCATTTGCCAACCACTTGCCGTATCGCGACGTTTTCATGCGCCAAGACTCGTCCGCCTCCCGGTTTATGGTGCGCGCCACGGCTATTGTTCGTAATGAAGAACACGTCGATCTAATGCAGAAACCGTGTTAGCCAGGAGTCATCGACTAGCTCGGTGCGTCGACTCGTCGAGCGCCTCCGCCTGCGAGCTCCCCTCTTGACCCCGTTAATACACCGGGCTTCCCGCATCCACGCGTGGACGCGCGTCGGATCCCGCTCTCGTCTTCTGTCTCTCATCCGCAACAACGACCTCCCCAAAAGCCCCCGGTTATTGGCAACCGAACTCCCACCTCTCCCGATCCTTTCCAAAATCCATGCAAACCCCAATTTCCATAATAATTGTACATTTTTTGACGACTTCCTCGACCCAGTGGTTTTTTATTTCCGGTATTCGTGCCCACCATTCATTCAAAATTCCCAATTTATTGGGAATTTCTCATTCATTTTGAACTTTTTATAAATTCATTCTCCATTTTTGATTAGCTCTCATTTTATTCCAAGTAAAAATAAGAATCTAATTGTTTTTTATCAGCGGAGTTTCGCATCAATTTTGATTAAAATTTCTAAAACGAGCATCGTTCGTTTCAAAATAAAGAAGTTTCGAATGAATTTTGATTATCCAGATGAAAAGTCCATTCGAGTAATCATCAAAAACCGAGTAATCATCAAAAACTTGAACAGGATATTCTTCGAGTTCCGGCCTCGATTATCAAAATATATTTGGAGCTGTGCAAATGCCGAATAAAAATACACATTTTTCCTGGCAGGAGAAAAACGGAAGGAAAATTGATCGGGTGTCCGGTTTGCTGGGAAGAAAAAAAGAGAATCGAGTGGTTGATTGGATGGCAATTTGTGGAGCTTCCGGTTGGATATGTTTTCGTTCGAACGCGACACGAGTCACTTGATTAAAAGAGTTGCACCGTCGAATCGAACGAACCGGAAATAATCGTTCAGATTTGCGTCATCGAGCCCGATAGATCTTTATTGGTCGTCGACGGAAGATTGAAAAAAACAACCAACTTGAAACCGGTCGGCAAAATTCGAAGGGACTTTTCAGAGGTGGATGTTTTCAGTCATTTTTTTCAACGAGCCGTCGATGGCCGAGCGGCCAATCCCGGAGCTCCGTCGAAGCGTCGAAGCGTCGGTGCGGATGGACGGTGACACAGCCTTCCAACTACCGACGGATGTTCGGGTTAACCGTGCATAAACGATACCTCGAACGTGTTTAGCAAGCGCGCGCGTCCGATACGCTTCACCGTGAGAGCCTAAATTCTCGTATCCGATACAGGAGGCTTCCCTTGTAATCCATTGTGGCCGAAAGTGTCTTCCCCGCTCGATATCTTGGTTCAGTTACCAATGGGAATTATGCGGGGCAAGTGTGCGCAGCCTAAATATTTCCAAAACAGCTTAAAACGAACGAGTGCCGTGTCGTTCGACGTCTCAGTTTGGCTTTGTTTCAACCGTTAATCGGAGAGTTTGTTACAATAAAGAGAAAAGTGCGCGCACTTGGCTCAGGGGACTCCAAACCGGACATATCGGAAGTCATCGAGAATTCACGATTATCGTTTTTTAAGCTAACTGAAAATCGAGGATTTTTTATGACGGTCCGAGAGGTCGGAATTGGCTCAATTATTGGATTATAGTAACCGATGTTTCGAGGAAAAATCATCGCGCGGTCATTCTTTTCCTAGCAACGCGCAAAAGCGGAGACGCGTGGTTTATTCACGAACGTGCTTCACGAAAATCGATCTTTTCCTATCTCTCCCTCTCTCTCCCTCTCTCTCTCTCGATCCCTCGTTCCCTCGATTCTCGTATTCCGATTCGCAACAACTAGATATTTGCTAGTTTCCATTTCCGTCGAGAGATTCGCCCGATCCGTATGTATATTTGATAAAGCCCCTGCGAACCTCGAGCGTATGCACGTATTCGGGTCAGTTGATACAGCTCGTATACTCCGCTCACTGATTGTCCGTCTATGTATATAGAAACACGATTTTTCCGTTTACTCGGTGCAATTTTGAGCATTCGTCGAAAACTTTGTGACGTTTGTCGTCGTTTGGGCTTTACCAAAAATAGCGCGATCAACGAACATTCATTTTTTGACTTTTGCCCATTTTTATTCGTTTCTTATTTCCGTCGTCACCCAAAATTAGCTTTTGACGATTTGGGCTGTAAATCGCTAAATGAAAATTCGAAAAAATATATATCTACATCATTTTTGTAACTCCAAACCCTCGAGAGATTGTTCATTGAAAAATAATTCGTAAAAAGGTGAATAATTAATAAAAAATGATTGATCGTTGATTGATCGGAATAATGAAAAACTCAAGTTTAAAGAAGCAATGTTGAAAAAAAAGGATCGGAAGAGTTCTGAGTTGCGGTAAGCCAAAGAGGAATCGAAACCCACCAAGCGGATCGGACGCTTCCACGGTCTGTTCCCCGGAAATGCCCGTCTTTGGAAAAGTGCGCGCAACGCGCCGTTCCCGCGATTGTCTCATCCCGAAACTTGCGAAACGAAATTCGCGCAATCGCCCGATCTACGGAGGGGAAGGGGAGTGGAGCTGACTAATTAATAATCAAGCCACCGGGAGCGAGCGAAGGGATTTTGCGAAACCGATGTTTCTCAACTCGGCGCTGTTTTGCAAAGTCATTTAACGCGAGTTTAACAACTTTCGCGATCATCTCGTCCATCCGCGAGTAATACACGCGTTACGCAACATATCCTTGCAAAACTTTTCATTTTTAATTCAACAAATTCTTTTTTTACGATTTTAAAAATGCTTTTCCGTTTATCGCGACGAAACGTATATTTAATCGAACCTTCGTTTTCTCGATCTTATTAAAAATGTCTCAATTTTAATAATATTAATTTTAATCAATTTAATCTCATCAAAATGTAAATAAGTAAATAAATATAATTTAATTTTAATTAAATAAATCAGAATAAATGCAATATTAAATTTAATTATAATAAATTACTTCGTTTTTCCCAATTTTACCTTAAACGAGCCAATCCCATGAAACTCGAACGGAAACGCCGTGCGTGCGTTCACTCTTCACCAGCTTCATTTCTGTTCGCCTAACCCAACGTATTCGTCTTACCCCGAGTCGCCCTGATTCGAGCGAATTAAAAAAAAAAAGTACGAAGTTTGAAGTTCGAAGTTTGAGAAAAATTGTTGGATCGGCAGGGACCGTATCCACTCGGAGGAAGAGAGCAGTGGTTGTGGACGTGTCAGGCGTACGTCGACGGACGGACCGAGCAGGAGTAAATAAAAAGAGATAAAAGTCTCGAGAGCGAGCATACTCGCTCGTCGAATACGCACCTGTTCAGCGAGTTTTTAATTCCAGCTCGCGCTCAAACGTTTCTTATCTCTCTCTTTTCTCGTTGCCCGTAGCGCACGAACGAGCAAACTCGCCCGTTTCGTTCGGTATGACGTTCTCGATCCCCCCGGTCTTTGTACGCGTTCCTTTCCGGTTTTCCACACTGCCTGTTTGTCTCCCCCGACACCTCGAGCCCTTCGATAACCCATTTCGAGTCTTATTCCATAATTCGTCGAAAAATATTCAAAATTCAATATCCGTGTGAAATACCTAATTTGGGGCAAGTGCGCGCGGATATTTAGACACTTATAAAATTCAATTTGCATAGTAGTCCTAATTGGGTGCGTGCGCATACTTGCCCTGCATCGGTGCATTGGGTCGTGTGTGCGCATTTTCAATTTTTACGTTTGGGTTTATCGCCGAAAATTTAAAAAAATAATTAAATTACCCGGTAGAAAAAAATGTTTGAAATTTTTGACGCGGTTTCGTATTTTTTTGTCACTGTAAATTTGGTGGATTTAGAATTTTTGAAACGTTTTAAAGGAGACGAAAATTTGTAATTCGCGTAATTTTGATTTTTCATTGCGCGCGCGCTTTTGCCTGGTATCGGGAGGTCGAATCTTCGGGCGACTCGGACGGCCACGGTTCAATTAACTCGGTAGAATCGCACCTGTGTATATTTCTCTTCCGTGCGATATTCGCGAGTCGCGCACCTTCCTCTTTGCCGGGCCAGCGTGCAACAATATTCAAATAAAAATTAGTGGCGAGCCCGTGAAAAGAAAAACGTAAAACGAAACGAAAAGTAGCACGTGCCCGAGCACGAGTAAAAAGTGTGGGAAGGGAGGAAGGGCGAGCGTAGGGCTCTACCGACGAGAGGGCGCAGGTGAGCCGCGCGCGCTTTACAACGCAACATTGATACGGATGAAAATATCGCTCTCGGCGAAGACGAGGCGAAGCTCGAGCGCGACGCCCGCGGGGGTGTTAAACGAGACTCGCAACGAAGAATAAGAGCTCAGTCAGGTGCACGAATATGAATTAGGGATCGCGTATGCGCGAGCATTGTCCAGCCCTTTTTTTTTCCTCCTTTATTTTCTTCGCGCATACGTATAATTTAACGGAGTACTTCGTATCGTGGGTGGCTCGCGCTATCGGGATTCGAGACACCGCGCAATCGAGATGCAAAAAAGGCAACCAGCTGTACCATTTTTTCTTTACTCTTACTTTATTTATATTTTTTATATTTTTTTTCTTCACTGTTATTTCATTTGTACGTTTCATTTCCTTGCGGATATTTTTTCATACGTTCCAAAAAAATGCGTGCTTCGTCGCATCGACGGTATCGTAATTTCTACGGAGTTTTTTCACACCTCGCGAACTCGTGACCCAGTCGCGACAGGAATTTGAAATATTCATCGAAAGAGCGAGAGAGAAAGAAAAATCTTGAAAAAGACAGTAATCCACGAGTATCGAACGAGAACGATTGTACGTACGAGGAGGAAAAAAAAAAAAAAAAGAAGGCTCAGGCAGCGGACGTACGAGCTTGTACGTTTGCCCGGTCTTTGTATAATTTCGCGAGGGAAAATGACCGGCGCGCGGATATCTATTGTCGCATTAGGCGTTTCATCGGAATAGGTGCGCGTATGGAATAAATAAATGGGATACTTCGATATAGCCGCGCGATTGGGTACGTCAGCCCGAGAGTTTAATAATAAAAGCCGGATGGAAGAGAACCGGTGGCATCAATGATACTCGGGACGAGGACGAGACGATTCTTCGCACGCCTAATGACTTTTAACGCACGATAGAACGGGGTGGGTCGGTTGGTTGGGAAGGGATGGAAAAGAAGAGACGAGAGAAGGGGAAGGGGGAATCGGGACGATCGCGAACGAGAATTCCGATATCGCGTATGACACGGAGAAGCTGTCCGGACGACCGAACGCCGATCCGCGAGCAAAACAATTTTGTAGATGGAACGAGGAAAAAAAAGACAAAAATAACGAGAGGAAAAAAAGAAGAAAGAAACGAAGAACAAATTGCTCGCTTCCGTTTGGGCAGTTCCTCTCCTCGTCCCTCGGAGCGTTATTTCGGTGGCGTTTTATCCGAAGCTCTCGTGCATCGTGGCGCGGTAACGGCTCGAGCGGACGAGGCGGGGCAGCCATTTATGAAAGTCTGCGCCCTGCACCGCGCGCTGCTACGGGATATACGTATACACACACCTCGCGGGCAAATCTATTTAGCGAATCTATACGATCTCTCGACTCGCTGTCTCCGTTTGACTTTGTACATTTTTCTTTCGTCCGACCGTTTCTCTCTCGCTCCCTCCACGTCTGACCCGTATTTCGATCGTTTCGTTCTTTATTCCTACCTTTTTCAAACGCAACGACTATTTTTCTAACCGTGAAATACGACGAGGTACGATTAAAAAACGATTCCGCGCCCTCCGGGTCATTATCTCGGGTTATTACGATTTACCTTTCAGTTTTCACGGGGACCGAGTCCCTCGAGAATCGAGAGACCTCCGGTGCTGTTATTATTTTTTTTGTTGCGTAATGATTTTTTTATTTCGAATCTCCCAATTGCATTATTTGTTTTTTTTTTTTTCATTTTTATCGAGCGATTTTATAATTTAGTTTTATTACATATTCAATTATTTATTTTACTGATTATTATTATTATCTTTTGTTATTGATTATCAGCAATTAATTACGAATTATTTTCTGGTTGGAAAATTTCTCGAGTCTTTCCTAATTTTAGACGATCGCTCGAGTATGATTTTTTTTTTGTTTCCTTATAATTGGGTGGAAAGTCAGAGAAACCGACCAGTCACCCGGGATCGATGGGAACGATTTTTTGCAAGCTTTTTCATTTTGGATGCGCATGAAATTTCGTACGTAGCTCGCAAGGGCTCGGACAGTGAACGGAGGGTTATAATATAATCGGTACACGTATCAAGCGTGTCCGATGCAAAAACATATTTTTCATCGCGTTCCGGGAAGCGGGAGAGCACAAGACAGAGAGAGAGAAAGAGTTTATTAAGAATCGGATGTGCCACGCGACGGACGAACGTATCAATTTCCGAGTAAACGAAACGTGCAACGAATATGCGCGTCGCGACTCGGTTGCAAACTCCCTCGTATCGATAGTTCCTATCGATCCGCGATACACCGCGGACGATAATTAATTCGCAAACGGTTTCTTCGGACTGCCAAAGTCCGAGGAAACCGTTCTCGGATCAAGTCCGGAAACGAGGGGGCGAACGGATCGAAGAGTCGTCAGCATCCCATCAATCGTAAATCCAACCTTGCATAATTTTACTGACGTCGGATAAAAAAAATTGTTTCCAGCTAATTTAGATAAACGGGACTACATTTTTTAGTCCATGAAAAATGGTGAACGCAGCTCGCTCCGTACGTTTTATAAAATCGAGTTGCGCGTTTTATGTTCGATCGAAATAAGCCGTTTTATAAAATGTTTCACAATTGTTCGTAACGTCTTACAATATTCCGTAACATCTTAAAAAGTTTTATAAAATTGTTTTTTTTTAAATATAAAATTTGATGTTTTATAAAATCGAGTTGCGTTCGCCACTATCCATTCCACTCTCCGAATTCCCTTTTTGAAAATAAAAAACCTTGATCAGAGCGTAGCCATTAATCAGAGGAATAAAAATAAGGAAGAACAATTTTTCTCACCGGATTCGTCATCAACGAACTCCGAATCATCGATCGGTGTTTGCCCCGTTTCTGGAACTCCCTCCGTTACCGGCGTCAGTTATCACCGTACTCGAGGTTGATGCCAGAAGTGGCAACATCGATATAGATTCCACACAATGGGAGTCCAACAGTTATTTCTCCGTTGCCTCGGTCTTGATGAAAATTATTCATTTCACACCACGATTTCCGACGCCTCTGGCTCGCACCGTTGCCTCCCCTCCCAGTCCCTCCGTTAGGAGTTCCTCCTCGTCGTACACGCTCGCTTCCTCAACGTTACACACGCTTCTCCAGAAATAATGTTCTCGCAACCAGCCGCTCAGGGTTTATTAGCATAACGCTCTTAAATAATATATCACCGGTGGTGGAACAGAGGTGACGTAGGTGCGAAGGTGTCCTTACCTACATTCGTTTGTACATAGGTATACGTTAACGCGTAACGAAGCGCCCCCCCCCCCCGTTCTCTCTTTCTCGTCCGTCGCGAGAACCAGCGGTTCGGTAGTGCTGGTGATGTTTCTGCGGTGTCGGGGGATCGGGCGAAGCGTAGATAAGTAACTTCCTGAGTTGCGCGAGAGAGAGCCACGTAAACGAAATATACACGAATAGAGCGTTGGTATTCCCGGTGCATCCAAACGTGTAAGGTAAACGCGTTGTATTTGCCTGACGCATCGAGAGTCGCGAGGGCCCAGCGGGTGCGATCTTTGAGGTTTCGCGAAACGTGAGATACGCCCTTTCGGTGGTTAACTCGTTTGATAGGTCGTATAGGTGTACAGGGTATAGCGCTGATACCGCGTAACCGCGACGTAACCGCGGCGTTAATAGCGTGGGTGCATGCCGTTGGTAAGTTCGACGATGCTATACACCGCCCACGCTATCTTCGTAACGAGGAACACCGGAGCGGGGAGCTTCGGTCTTCCAGGATGGCGAGGAAGAGGAGGAGGGGGCGCGGCGAATCGCACGGATGGCGCGTGAATTCTGGTTGCCGAAGCAAACTTGGCGCCGTCTCGATCAAAGCTTACTCGTACTCGAATCGGGCATCGGGGAATCCTCGAGCGACGAATTTTCACGAAATTTGAAACCTTCGAGGGAGATCGAGGAGGAAGATCGATCGGATATCGACGGGCGTTGGGAGCTGCGTCGATATTCTCGAAAGCTGGATCGTAATTCTCAGGAGGATCGGCGAACGTTCGAAGAATCAAGGAAAATTGGAAAATGGTCGAAACGAAAAGAGCCAGGCGTCATCGGAAGCTACCGAGAATGAAGGAAAACTGGAAACTGTCGAGAAGTAACAGCCGTCGGTTTGACGGCCACCCGACAAAGCTCCGTCGATTGATCGGTGCTCCGTCAGAAACGGAGGCTTGCATCGATCGCGACGGTTTTAAAACTGCCAAGAAACGAGACCTGTCGATTTGACAGCTGCTCGATAGGTATTCGATCGACGAGACCGCGCGATGTAATCCTTTCCGCGACGAGGATCCTTTTCCCCGTTCACAGTCGTCATACTCCGATCCCATTTGGAAACACGGAACAACCCCCCCGTGACGTAACGCGGTCGAATCTATTTAGCGTATACAGGTACTACGCGCGATGTACTTTTCACAGAGATTTACAGGGCGCGGGGATAGGTCGAATCGTACAAGCGACGAACACTCCTCGCGTGTCCTGGACGAGCCGGTCTCCGCTCGGGCAAACGCGTACCCCGGATACTCTCCCGGTATTATGATAGTTGCGGTGGACCTCTTTCCTGTCGGATCGGACCACCGTCGACCGTCCACCGCACCGAGCCTCGTTCCCACCCGTAAACTTTTCGTTTTGCGCGAACGGGAAGCGTAATATCGTGTGTCCACCGTGCGCGGCTATAAATATATAGACGTATTTTCATTGACCGTTCATTCGTGCTCCCAGCGATACGATGCTCGTTCGGATGCACTTTATCCCCTCCGCCTTTCGTTCTTTCCTTTCCTTCGTTCTTTTTCTTTCTCTTCCTCTTCTCTTTTTTTCTTTCGTTCGGTCTCTTCGTAACGCGAACGTGACGAGTATTATTTTCGAGAGCTGAGATTTTGGTCACGAATGTAACGAGACGCGATGAAAATTGTACGAAAGACGAGATTGTGTAATCCCGCGGGACTTGCACGATCAGATGGGAACTGATTAAGTAACAAAAGACCGCGTTTTACTGTTTTTTCCAAGAATTCGAATTTTTGGGTGGTCCACCTTGGAGGTAGGCGAGTTTTTCGAAAGGAACGTTGCTTCTCTCTAATCGTTTCGTTCGTACTCGTCGCGGAGTTTGAAAATGAAGTTTCCTCGTTTCTCTATTTTTTTTTGTTTTCAAAAGTGCGAGTACGAAAAAGAAAAAAAAAACGCTCGCTCGTCCGAGAGGACGCACGGGCAATGAGGAAGGTTCCTCGGTTGAATCGCGCGTTTTGCAGCAACGCGAATGCTTTTCCGTGTACTCCTCATGGGCGAGGCGGAAGAGAAGCCGCGGGTGGGAAAAGCGATAGGATCGAATCGCGTCTCATCCGCCCGCCGCGAGGCTTCATAAGAAACACCAGTTCGCGCAGGAAAATGTAACGTCTGCTGTGCGCTGTTGCAATTGATGCACACGAGACTGAAACGACTCGTTTCATTATGGGCAATCGTGATCCGCGGGCTTGCTTGTTTCGTTGCTCCTTCGAATGGCCGCGTTCAAGCTCAATTTCTTGTTAAATACTTATTATTCATGGTGCCCGTTTCGCAAATCGGATCGCGACGAACCAGCTTGTCGGTCCAACGATACTTCGAACCAACGGTGCTTCGAAGTTGATCCCGAGAGAATCCCTTTTCGAACGCGTTGTGAATTTCCTGTCGTTTAAGAGCAGCTCCGTTAGGAGTTGACTCTCATACCTATCCTTGACGACGTTGACCGAACGTCCACCACCGGCCTTCCGCGATTACATTTTCCAAGTTCGAAGCTCACGATTAAAGCCTTTTCTGGTCATAAAGTTAAAGAGCGAGAGATAGCTCTGGTATAATACTGACATTTGTAACACGGACGTATCTACCCCTTTACTCGTGTACCCGTCACGAGAAGCGTCGGCCTTTAAAGCTCTCCCTCTTTCTCTCTCGCAATCGCTTATCGCGCGAACGTGTAATAAAAGCAACGCGCCCGGGTTTCCCCTCCCCCCCTGCCGCTCTCTTACGAGAATGGAAACGTACCGAACCACGACACACGAGTTGCATCGGGACCAACCCCCGGGATATTCCGTATGCGTTTTACGCGTTTGATCTACGATCTTCCGCCGATCTTATCCCTCCTCCCTTCCCCGGCCTTCTTCGTCACCGCCGCCCTCCCCCCTCTCCCCTCTCTCGGTCTTTCTCCCTTCAAGAACCGCGACGAGAATCCACAAACGCTGCGAGAGCCACCCACGGCACCGACGATCCTCGCGCCGATAACGTAAAATGAAAAATATGGTTTACCTCGTAAAGGCAATTTGTAACATCCTTGTCCTGCTCTGTACTTTCCTCCTTTTTTCTTTCTTTCTTTCTTTCTTCCTTTTTACGATAAACGTCACCGGGAGTAAACGAGATAGGGGCCATAATCGCGTGACTAATTTTACGCCTCTCCGAAGCAGCCACCCTCCCCCCGTGTCTCTCACGCAATTCATTCGGTTTATTCCGATACGCGCGTGTCATATCTCGGAAAATCACTCGGGCGTCCGGTGCCGATGAAATTTAAAAAAAGTAGCCTCGTACTACAGTCGGTTTGAAACAAAAAAAGATTTATAGGTGCTTGTGATTCGTTTAGGATTTTGTGTCTGTTTTTATTAAATTAAATAAAAATTGAAACATTTATTTTTATTTAATTTTATTTAATTTTATTCAAAAAATCGTTTTTTATATAATTGATGTTTAGATAAATTTTGATTTCCGCTATAATGATATTGTAGTTATTTTTATTTACGTATGAAAGTATCGTATCTCATTTTTCCAAATACATGACCCGAACGATTGTCGTACGAAAATTACAATTGTTCGAATAAAAATTAAAACAAAACACAAACTGTTTTTTTTCCAACGAATATAACGATTAATAAAGATCAAAGTCTTGTTTTCAACGAAAATACAAATTTCAAAGATTCATAAAAGAATTTGATTTGGAGTTACGGGGAATTTTTCGAAAATGTATATCGAAAATGAGGAAAAATCGGGTTCTTCTCTGGAGCAAGAAAGCACCGTCCGATCAGCCAAATTTCGCGAAGGTTCACCCGCCGATGTTGTAACGCGAATAGACTCGATAACTCACCGTGAGTTATCCCTGAGTATTTGTTGGTTCAGCCGGGTCCGGGCGAGTTAATAACGTCGGTTTATTTGACTGGTCTGTCTCGGGCACTGTTACAGCCGGTATCCAGGCTCAAACAAGCGCGCGTACCGCATCGAGCGAATTCCGTTTCCAAAGCTGACGCTTCGTCACATCGCCCCGGAATTGAGCGCGATGTTTAGTACCAACGCTCATAACAAAAACGGTATTTCATTCGGAATTAATACGGGCACTGTTTCCTACCGTTTCGCGAGTGCGCAACCGCCAACGAGGACCTTTTAATATCAGCTGCTCGTCAATAAATGTCCGTTCGAAAGACTATCATCCTGGCTTCGTAAACACGGAGCTTCGGAGGAGGGGAAATAATAAAAAACATTTTTTAAACGTCATATAGGGGATACTGTCGTTTAAAGTTGAACGTAAAAAAAAGTAAAAAAAACCTTGAAATTTTACGATTCCGTTCCGTGAGTTTACCACGTTTTTGACAAAACTAAGAAAACTAGGTGTTTTCAATTCGAATAAAAATTTCAAAATCGCTCGAACTGTTTTCTTTCAAAGAAAACAAAAATCAAGAATTTTCAAATTGTTTTTTTTAACTGAAATAAAAATTAAAAAAAAAAGCCTAAACATTTTTCTCGATCAGGAATAAAAACCGAAGCCGAAAAATGACCAGCGAAGTTACAAAATAATTCTACGAATGCAGAAAGCAATTTTCCTCGTCTCATCGATACCGATCCGTTCAACGATCGTTGTTAATATTAACGAATGCGCTCGTAGCGGTCTCGGATATAAAAAGAATCGTGGCTGGACGTCGAGTGGTCCGGGCACAATAATTATATTCTTTGATGCGTTTATTGCGAATCCCACGCGGCTGGCCCGCTAAACTGTAGAAATAATGAGCGGTGAGTTCGTCAGGGAGAACGTTCGGACAGGATCGTGGACGCGTGGATGAGAATTAGGAGAAACAAGGATCGGGGGGAGGGTTGGATCAATCGATTTAACCACGGGTTTTATGACCGTCCGCGATCACCGCTGATTGCAGTCGAGACGCGATATACGGGTGCGTTTTCGGGTTTGCCGGGCGCGCTGATCCATCGAAATCCATCCGGATATCTCTCGCGCACGGTTGAACCACGGGATTTCGGAATTGCCAAGGATTTAATATTGTAATAGCGGGCTGTCGAGTTGCGCGCGTCTCCCTCGGATCTCTTCGCGATTCGTATAATGTTCTCGTCAAAATATCGAAATTCGCACTCACGTTGAGGGACGGCGAAGCGAGGGGCCCTCGGAGTTTGTCTAAACGCTAGCCCCGTCGCTACGAATTAAACGCGGAGCGGTCAAACCGCGACGTTATTATTTAGTTTGACCGTTATTTCGGTCGGACGTGGAAAGAGATTTCGTTTAATCGTTCATTTATCCGTTCGAATTTCCCATTGGACGAAGCAGTCAAAACGGAACAAAAATTACGATCGTTGGAACAGCGTTGATAATAATAATAATAATAATTGCGGAAAAAATAATCAGTATAACAATAAAGATGAAGATAAGAACAACAGGAAGATTTTTTTTCATTGTACAATTATGAATTAAAAAAATTGATTTATTATTATTACTGTTTGTGATAAAATATCAATAATATCAAGTATATTCGTGTTGTTATTATTAATTCATTATGAAAATAGTAATAATAAAATAATCAAGAATTATACGAATTTCAAAAGCAAGGATTTAATGATTCGAGTAAATAATGACGTTGCCCGGTGCGAGTCACAGGAACGCGTCTCCCAGATGCGACCAAACGTACAGTTTAATCATTAAGAAAATAAATGACCGCGTATAATTATCACGAGGGATAATAATAATAATAATGGGTTTGAATACGCGGAAAAATGTTTGTATAATAAGAAGCAAGTAGATATATACAAAAATACATATAAAGACACAAAATTAAAGGCAACCGCGATCAACGTGACGTACAACCGCGCGACCATACCAAAAATAGGGAAAAAAATGCCGAGAACGCTATTTCGAACGAATCCAAGGATAGAAAAGTGTCGGTCGTAGTTACGAAAGCACGCGAGCGAGCGAGCGAGCGAGCGAGAGAGCGAGAGAGAGAGGGCGAGACACAAATGGGGAAATGAGAAATATTTTTTATTCCATTCGAAGCGGAAAGCGAACGAACGCGGAACACGGGCTATCCTTTGGAAGTACGAAACCCGGGATAGAAGATTTTCTCGAATTGGATTCTGGCGAGTTTAATAATACGGGAGGCCATCGCCGTTTCGAAGGCGAAACTCGGAATTAATATAGATCGAGATACAAACTCGGATGTCTCGCGTTAAGCGAAAACATTTATCAATTAGATGAAACATCGAAAGGTACGAGCGGTACGGTCAGGGATAATGGAGCCGAGCTCGCCTTAATCGGTGATTCCTCGAGGTGAACGCGAAAATATTCAACGTTCGCGCCGGTTAGGGCCTTTCACAATGAAAAATCTTGGCTGGCTTTCTTCACGGGAACGCTTAAGGTAGGCCTCGCTCCTCGGTTCGGCGCGAATTAAAACCAATGCTATATGGGAATAAATCCTCGACGTCCAATAAAGTACATCTAATAATGGCTCTTTGGTAATGGCTCCCGTGTACAAGGAGTGTTTAACAGGTACTGCGTTATGTATTACTGCCTACGGAAACTTGATCTCCCAACTGCATATTCGCCACTCCGGCTTCTCTCGTACCTGTGCGTTGAGCCACGCGCGTTGCCACAATGCCAAATGGAATATCGACTCTTTTCCACGCTTCGTCGCGTTTACCCCCCCCCCCCCCCCCCCCTCGCGCTCCCCTTCCTCCCCGTCATCTTCGAGTACTCGTTACCCGTACGCGCGCGCCTCTGTTCCCTACCCGTTATACGTGTATATTTATGCGTATCGAGAACCGACGGAAAACCTACGACGCATCACCTCGAAAATAATCCAACACCTCACGCGCGCCTACCTTTCGATTCTGCGTTGTAATTTCTAAGACTTCCGATCGGAACTGTATCGACTGTTCAAAGTGTCACGAAGAAATCTCCATGAGTTTTCGGACCTCGTTTCAATCGCACGATTCGTTTGTACGAAACAAAAATAAAAATAGTTTTGGTTTTCCTGCACAAAGCGAAAAATGAATTTACTGTTTTTCAATTTTTTGCTGTATTTGGATTTGTTGTTTAGGATCTAGGATCGTTGCAACGAAAATAACGAGGACACGAGATTTTTCCAATAAAAGTACTCAAGCCCAAATTGCTTTTTATCAAACGTCGAAAAATTGTTTTTAAAAAATAGATTTTCGAGACAACACGAAAAACAATAACTTGGGATAATTTTGCGTTTAATTTTGTTCCTATCGGTCTTCGAATTCGACGACAAATTTTTGCACACTCGAGCCTTTAATTATCCACGAAAGGGTAGGGAAAAGCAGTAGTATTTTTCCAGCCTCGTTGATTCATCGTCGTTTGCGCTCGGGCCGTTGACCAAATTAATTTACGAGTCAAGCGAGAAGGGTAACCGGACTCCGGAGTGGTCATCGTTGGAAAAGGGAACGGGAGGGGTGTATCAAAAATTTTCAGCCCTTGACCAACCTGCGTTCTCTTCGGCGTATTCCTCGTCCGACGCGAAGACGCGCGTACGCGCGTGACTGAAACGCGACCATCCGACGTATCCGGTCCACGCGTCGATGCCCACCGAGTCGGAGATACGTTACGGAAGAAACCATACGTGGGCGGCGGTCAGTCGCGCAAAACGCGAGGTTAACCGCAAAGAGTGGGGACGGGAGATGGGAAAACGAGGGTGGTAGAAACTGGAAGATTCCCAAAAGGGAGTCGAAGGACGAGGGAAACGTACATCTATAGTTTCTAAAGTCAAAAGGTCGACCCGTTCTTTACCGCGGTAAATTTGGAAGCACGCGCGTCCTTCCGCCTCTTATCAAACTTTGTAAATAAAGAAATGGAACAATTGTCCAGCGGGGAAGAATAATTGTACGTAAATTAATGAACTACGACTAATGTGGAATATTAATTGGAATATTTATATATAATATCGATACGAATATTTATCGATACGATTAATACGAAATAATAATACGGAATATTTAAAACGGATAAGAGGTATTATCTTGTTTTTGAGGAGAGGGACGAAGGGACGGAGGAGACATCGAAGGTGCAGAAAGGGCGGCGTTCCGGGGTGCACCCGGGGCGTCTTGACGCGGCGGGGGCGTTGAGCGGGGGGAGGGGGGTGGACGAGTGAAAAGAAGAGGGAAGGAGGGTGGGGCGGTAGCCGAGCGGAGCGGAGGGAAGAGGGCATCTGCCTGACAATTAAACGAAGCCTCGGAAGCCCTCGAAAGCGAGCGGCCACACCGAGCGAGTCAACAGCTGCGCGTCTGAATACTAATTTGAAATGTTTATACAGTCTCTTCGTACGGCACGTAGACGCGGGCGTAGAGGGCGCGCGAGCGAAGACTCCGGAGGAGGATGCAGAACTGGGATAGCCCGGGAGAACGAGCGGGACGAATCGTACCAGTGAAAAAGGAGGAAAGGCCCGTGGGTGGGTGCAGTCGCTTGCAGTTTGCACTTGGCAAAGAACTCGTTTGGAAATCGCGCGTGTGAGAGATGATGGAGCGGTTCGTTTGACGGTAACGAAGCTTCGGTTCGAGTTGACCGAAGTATCGGCTCGTCGAAGGCGCCTTTTCGTTGGCAAGTGCCGTTCGAGTTTGTACTATTTTTACGCGCGAAATACGCGAGCTATCGTTGCAGCTTCGTGACCCCAATCACCCCACCCCGAGTCACAACGCGGACCAATTTAAACAAACACGAGCGAACCCAAACCAATGTAAATTATAGGATTAATTTGTAAAAATTCAAGTCGATTCGTACGAATCGCTCGTTCGTACGATCTCTCAGCGTTTTCGTCGCGCACCGAATTTCCCCGTAACAATCTCGTGATCCGAGAAAATTGTAGAGCCAGCGACGCCGTCTATCCCGGTGTCTCGCAGCCTCGCTCGTTGCGCCCGATAATTTATTTAAACGTGAAAAAAGCTGTCCTTTCGCGATTGGTCGACGAGCGAGGGTGAACGTATCGACGAAGGTCCCGTTAGAACCCACCCCGTACATTTTCAACCCCCCTAACCTTGATCCAACGTCAAAATGTTCCCGACCCTCATTTCCATACTGATTTCACGCTCTTCTCCGATATAGAAACGGTTCAGCCCTTGTATCCAAATATTTATGAAGATGTAACCATTATTACGATAAGCGGACTCGAATCGATAAGAGAGAGGACGCGCGTCACTCGGGAACCGAGGAAAAAAAAAAAAACAGTCCCTACCCTGTTGGGCTTACGAAGGAGGGGTTGAAAGTGCGAATATAAACGCGTCGACGCGCCTCCCTCGGGGCCCGACGGCTATAAGATCCTACTTCTGTACTCCAATATCAATATTGGGGTGCCGTACCCGTCAGACGCCTTCTGGCTCTATATATATGCATATTCCTTCGCTTATCGTACCTATATATGATGATCGCCTGTCAGGGGAGACTTCCAAAGAACATTTACCCGTATACTTCAACCGCGTTGAAACTCGAGCGGGAAGATATTTTACGAGTTTACAGCCAAATCCCTGCCCCCCTAAATATACACCTCCCTGCAACCCTCTTTCCTTCCGATAAAACAACAAAAAATAGGAACCGAGAAAAACAAACTCGTGACGAATGGTAATCTTCCGTGAATGTCGATTTTATTTTTACCCTCTCTCCTGTTCGCGATACTTCTCGTCGAGTAATATAGTTTCGAAGGTCTTGTTCAATGTCAAATTTTCAGCTCATTACGAAAATCATCGAATTTTCGTCGAAAGCCCGGCGCAAAGCAAAGAAAAACGTGTTTTCACATGTTTTTTGCGATTTTTTCATGGAAATTTTGAGTTTTCGGGGAAATAAATGGTAGATTCGCGATCAGGGGATCAAATTACATCGCAAAGGACCTATTAAAAAAATATTAAAAATCAAAAAAATTTTTCGATTTTTGGGCAAAATACGTTTTTTCACTAAATGATCGATAACTTTTTTTCCTTTAGGATTTGGTACTCCGCTTTGCGCTCAGTCTCTTCGTTATGATTTTCCCTTCAAATTGCTTTTTTAATTATTAATGTCCGATGATTTTTCGATTTTTGGCAGAATTTCAAAGTTGGACCGTCGATTTTTGCAAATTTTTCCATACATACCCCTTTGCGTTTTTTTTTAGCCATTTTTCAAGTGGACTTTACGGGAAAACTATTTGAGATATCGTTGCGAATCCAACGCCATTATTTAAGTTAGGCAAAAACCTTTTCC
>JAPYZI010002220.1:0-25104 GCA_030523105.1 Ophioninae sp. A BG-2022a | reverse complement strand
ATTGAATAAACCCTTTTAATACTTTTAAAACAGAAAAAAAATGTTCGACTACCCCGGCCACTTTTCCGGAATCTCAAAAATTACGAAATTTCAAAAGGTATTAAAAACACGTAACACAATTATTACACGTAACTACATTTAAACAAGAAACTTGAATTTGCAGTACGGCCAAACGGTGAACACCGGAAACGTAGTAAAGTACAGCAGTGATTTTATGATTGTGGGTAGCGATCGGGGATAGGAAAGATCCTGCCAGTGGTGGCAGCGGGGAAGGGATATCGAGTTTAGGGGAGTCCCTTATGCGTTACAGACATCGCATATACACATATATTGAAGAGGAAAAAAACGCCAGGTGTTCGAGCACTTTTGTGATGAAAATACCGAACGAACGTTACCTGGCACCTACGCCACACACTTTCGTACGTACAGGGATTACACTCCCTTTTGCTACCTCGTTCGAACGCCATTCTCACGTAAAGACCCCAAAGGGAAGCCTGTGCTTTTCGTTGGCCCTGAAAGTTGCATTTCTATCAAAATTCTTCACCTCTTTTTGTTCGTATCGTCGGTAAACCCAAACGGGTTCGAAAATCTTTTCCAAAGCGTCGATTTCATAAGTCGAACCTTCTATCGTACATCCATTGATAATTGATTTTCCGGAAAGTGTCGTTTCGAAGAGCGGGCGATTTGCTTTCGCGTCGAGTAAAAATATAAGAAAGTAAACATGCAGTCTGCTTCAAACGGTGAGTCTTCTCTTCTCCCACTTTTAATTTTTCTTCGACGTATTCGAGATTTTTCACGCTTCGTTTCCAGTCTACTTTCCTCGTCAGACGTAGAGCCAATGTCGAGAATCGCATTCCTACCTATTCGTTTTTTTCCCCTTACTGATACGCACCATTCTCACAATTACACGTACAGGTTGTTCTCAAATACACCGCACCATCCTCCACGTCAGACGTCGCTTTTTTCTTCTCATAGCGAACTGGAACATCGAATGTTTTTTTTATCAAACGTCAACGCTTGCATCCTGGATGTACAGAAACGATAATGAACGCTGAGACATGCCTCGCGTTTTCTCGCGTGTGTTTCTAGCCGTGACGTTCATAAAACAATAATAGTATTGAAACTTTTTTTATACTCTTATACACCTGTATTTGCAAACGTGCACAATCGTATGTACATAATGTATACGTATCGAAGCAAAGTGGTAACGATACTTTACAATCGTGGTATGAGTATTTGTTTTTATACAGGTACACTCAAAATCTATTAACCTTCGACGTATCGCTAATCGCGCAAGGCCACCTTTTTCACACTCGAATCTTTATCTTTTATCGAGCTGACCAAAGAGACGAAGAGAATATTTGAAGTGATTAATAATTCAACTGAGTAACCAGCAATATATGCACGTAAACGAATACAACTTAATTAAAGAGTAGTGCGACGATCCCAAAATCAAGATTATTTTTGTAAATTTATTTTCGAGGAATAAGGAAATCGTCTGAAAAATCGTTTGGCATTTATTTGATTTCACATTCACGGAGTTGTGTGACAAATTCAGTCTCGTGTTTCGAGGTTTGAAAAACCATTTTAATCAAATTATTCTTTTTAAGAAAATAAATGACATATCATTAATAACTAATGAAAAAACAAAATGAGGAAGGAATCCATCAGTCAAAACTCTTAATAAATTTCGCAAAAAAAATACTTTTAAAGAGTATTTCGCAAAAAAATACTTTTAAAGAGTGACTAGCAGTTAAATAGTTTTTACCTTCCATCTGCAAATCCTGGGTGATACGTTGGACGTTTCTCTTCAATTTGAGTCGCCTCGAGCAACGAGTAATTTTTATAAATATTTCTAGTAGGTTAACCCTTTACTTGAACAGCGATGGAATTATGCATCCTCTCATTAGTAAACCGCAGCATGTATGGAGGAAACCATTGATTTCCAGCATGAACATAAACGAAAATTTAATTTAATTAATTCGTAGAAATGAAAAAATTTATTTCCCTTCATAATCCCTCGTGAATTCATTTTTCATTTAGAAGTAACAAAAAGTAGGAACTTTTTTTAATCCATCCCCAACATCAATTAAAATTCAATAAAAATTACTGAAATGTTAAACGTCCTGTATAGAGTAGACTGAAAATGTTACAGACGAGTTTGCAACGTTTCAGCAAAAGTAGATCGTTCACGGTTGCTTTTTTTTAGAAATATTCTCCCTTTTACGAGGACTCGAGTAGCCCAGTTTACTAACTACAGGGGGTCAGTGGGCGCACCAAACGGATCAGCAAAGTGTGTCAAACGATGTAGTAACGCGATTGCGTTTCCCTTTTCCTTCTCCTTTTCTCCTGTCGCACTTGAAAGCGACGTGCAATTCGCGCGGCTATGAAAGCCTGAACGACCTCGCCGGATCGATACGGGATAACTTATCATTATTGCTATGCGCTGGCCCACTTATTATTATCGTCATCTATTAATCGATTTTCATGAATCGATTAAACCGCCAATATTGACACGTACGTATACGCAATACTCGCCCGGCCCTGCTTCAGATTCAAGCGCGTACTTGTTGTTGATATAAATGAACTGTTATCTCGAACGAGGTAACGTAAAATAAAAAAATCATTGAACTTTCGTAATATCCTTAGCTAAAAAAGCTTTGAAGAAATACTCAATTTAAAAAAAGGTATCAATGTCGATGAAAAACTTCAGTAATTTTATAACATAACAAACTTTCATAATGTGGAGACCTCAAAAATAATAATGTTGAAAATCTAAAACATGTTTAGCGATATTTAAATGTTTTTAGTGATATTTAGGATGTATTATTTATAATGCTCAAAGCTAAAAGCGTTAGTAATACCCAAAGGTCAAAAATATTTAATAATATTTGACCTATAGAGATTTGATGATTCGTTAAGCTAAAATATGTTGATAATATTCAGATCTAAAGAATATTTGTTAATATATAAATGACAAAACAATTATAATGTAGAGATAACAATGCTAAATTTAAAAAATATTGGCAACGTTTGGCACGTTAAATTATAAATGAATCATTGGTAGCATTCGTGAACTACAAATAAGCAAAAAGATTTTTTTTTTAATACAATGTAGCCGAAAAAAAGAATTTAAGGCGAGGTCTTCAACGTTGTACACGCGTGCGATCGGATACTTAAAATTTTGACCGGTGTGTCAACCCGTTAGGTGGCAATGAACAATCAAAGTAATGAGCACAAACGCGTTGCGGCATTCGTTCGTCAGACTGACTTTCGCAATAACGTTTCGTACAAATGCTAAAGCGTCATCCATTATCGAATACACTGGCGTGAAAACTGACACGTAAAACTTGGACAATGTCACATTGATTGTACCTAAAAAATCACTTTCAATGAGAACAAAGCCTTTCCGCGAAAGAATTTCATTTATTTTCGTTCATGCATTCAATGATTTACGGTACAATTGTGTCTGAAGATTTTAATACCCTGCATTGGAGTCACAATAAGATAATTAATAATTATTTCCCCGCGCGAAAACGTTTCACAGCTCGAACGAAAATTAAGAAGTTCGATTCTTTTGATTAAAGTTCGAACTTTTCAATCTTTCGAGGAAAAATGACGTTAGTGTTGTTAAATAATGAAAAAAATGCATAAAGAAAAACGATTAGCAGTTATAACATATTAACGATGAGTTAACCTTCAATCTGGGATTCCTGCATCAGACGTCGAACATTTACATTCGATTGAACATGTTTCCTGTATCCCAATGCTTCAATCGAACTTAAATCATATTCGATCGTTCATTTTTTTTTGCCGTGTTGGAAGACAGCTGGAAAAGCAATTTTTTGATGATTAAAAAAAACTGGAAAAATGTACAATATTGTTGATTAACAGACATAATGTATTTTTATGCATGGAAATTGAAATACGGTCAACGAGATATTGTCAGACCCGAGCATTTCCGTTCGTTCATAATTCACTCCTCCTTTATATCGTTCATGTGGACATTCATGGATAAAAGGAATATCCATCTCGTGCATCGTTTGCATAAACTCATACAGACTGAAGATATGGGAACTACGCGTATCGCGTGTCTCTTTGCAGAACGAAAAGCGATGTTGCACAATCGACGACTACAATCGGACGTGCATGTATACGCGATTCTTGAAACGCTGAAAAAGTAATCGTGCCACTTTGTCTATCGCATCGATGGCCCACCAAAATAACATTAGGTACACGCGGATAAAAACGGAACGTTGCCATGGATAGCACCGAGCTATACATAGCAAGTCCGGTTTACTCTTATTGGAGAAATCCAAAAATCCAGAACCTCAAAATCCCTTTCACGAAAATAAAAAAACAAAATTATAGAAAATTAATTCGTAAAAGAAAATCAATACTTGGAAACTCAAGATTTTTCAGCACCTAATATTTTTGCACATTAATTACATTTAAAAATGTTATATCTTGGAAAAATGTATTTTTTATTGTTTTTCTGTGACGTACAATTTTTGTTTTTCATATTTTTATAAATCGTAAATATTTTTATTGTTTTTTTCTACGCGATTTAAAAAATATTTAAAAGAAGTGATTGAAAATAATTGCATCGGAGATACGGGTTCACCGACTCTTTGATTTTAGACAGAACATCCCCTACATTGAAATTCCGAAATGTACGTAGATAAGCTACGGATATATGTACTATCACAGCACGAGATACTCGCACGTGAGGCATGATCGCGTGTTCGCGAAGTTTGTTCGATGCCGGATCGATGCTTCCCTAAGCTCGATGTTCGGCTGTATAATGAGATAGGAGAGATATGCCTGGTGTAACGAAAAGACAAACATGGCTCAGTTCGAACGAGGGACGATATAAAAAAAATAGATCAAATTAAACAAGCACTTTTTTCCTTTTATCTATTCAAATGAATTTCTTATACGTTTATTAATTACAAACGCTATTGCGAATTAATAAATAGGATAAATAAGTAAAATAAAAAAATGTATATTAAATTGTAATTTTCTTTTTTTATACAAGATTATTCGATTTAAACAATATTAACTCACTTTTATTTTTGTTGCAAAATAAATAAAACTATGGTTTTGAAACATTTTTGGAAAGCAACGAAAATTCTTTCCGATTTCTCACTTTCACGATTTTCAAAAATAGTATTTTGCAATTTGTTGATCGTTGAGTAGAAGTTTTAAAAAACTTGTGTTTTTCGTTATCCCGTCAAAGCAAATTTAAGGAAAATAATGATTTTCACTTAATTCCAACGATGCAAACTTCAACAAAAACTTCAACATCATCTAAAGAAATAAACAATTCATAATTTCGTTAATCGATACGGTTTTTCATAATTTGATAGAAACACGTTAATGACGAATTAAACGAACAGATTTACTTGAATCTTTTCAGGAAGTGGATCGGGAGCGCCGGCCACATGCGCCAACGAGATTCACGTTAACGAAAGATCCAGAAGACTCGGGATATCATATTTTTCCCGTCGACTTCTCATATCGAGAATGGGCTGCTGCGGATGTTCCGACGAAACGGTGTCCAAGGTAGTGCCGGTGGTAAGAGAATTCACGTTCCTCTATCGCGGGGACACTGTGTGAAACGCTTGTGTTGGCTTTATCACGATGAACTCGCATTGCGTGATTAATTTTTGTTTTTTCACAACACGATTCGCACAATTCTCTCGTCGACGTGAATCCTCGCACCAACTTAATGAAACTACAGTAATAAAGCAAAGTTTTATAAAAATTCATTCGGATCGAAAATTCCTTTAGCACGACACGTAACTTGTAAATTTGGATCCACTATAGCCATGAAATTACGAAATACGAAAAAAATGAAAAATGCTCCATCGTACACGGTTAGAATGGTTGATCATCTGTCACTCCGATATTTAGCAACCAAGATTTTCATGACAAAAGTGCATGCGTGGAATTTCGTTTTCCAGACACCGGATCAAGAGGAACCGTCATTGGGTGACAACGAGACAGTCTTCACAAGTGACAGATCTTGCACCGACGTCATTGCCTTGATTGTTCTTATCGTCCTGATCGGAGGTTTCGTAAGTTAACAATTTTACACTTACCATCGTTAAGAAAATATTAGATTAACGAACGAAGGTTGTGTCCTAATAAAAGTCTTTTCTTTTCATAAATTCAAAGGGTTTCTTCCTGTCAACTGCTATTAAAAAAGGCGACGTTCATCGAGTGATCAATGGCTACGATGATTGTGCCAATGTTTGCGGGCGCAAAACGCTTCCAGAAACGAATCCACTTTTCGCGTGCAAAGGCGCTGACAAGACCACTCTTCCGTGAGTTCGTCTCATCTTCTCATAGATAAAAGTATACTTTTTCCCGGTTTAGAATAAAAATAATTTTATTCTTATTTATATGCGTTTTTTCAAGCAGGAGAAACTGATCCAAGCAACCAAAAATAAAATAATTTCAGAATATCGGAGAGACAAATGAAATCAAAATTGAAGTATAATTTTTTCGAGTTTTTTAATAATTACTGTTTTATTCTAATAGAAGAATATAATTCTAGCGGTTTGAAATATAATACATTTTCGAATACTGGATCGTTTATATCCAATACGTAAAATATTGGATTCGGATTTTTGTAATTGATTTCATGAATGTGACTCATCGTGCAGATATCTACTCGTTGAGATCGGATCCGATGGCGTGAAATCCAGACAATGCGTTAAAAACTGCACAACTTCCGAAGATCAGTGAGTTAACTCATATTAGATTACTTATCCTTTCAATAATCGATATATAAAACTTCGTTTTCGTTCACTTCAGCATCGTCTTCCTCAATCGTTGTGTACCGAAGAAAATAACAGACAGTGCCAATTCCGTCATCAAATCCTTGGGACTCCAAAGCTTCTTTTACGTAAGATCAAAATAGTTCATTGTCATGGACGCTTGTGATAAAAAGATGCAACCGAATTACAAGGAAAATTATAATATATCTTTTTTTACATTTATCGGATCAAAAGTTTCTCGAATTTCAAAAAGCTGATGAATTTCAGGAGGCTTCGCGCGATTTGAGCATTGCTTGGCGCGAATTGGTTTACCTGCTGCTGATCGCTCTCGGTGGGTTCACGTCAAATATCGTTGCGATTAATTTCAAACCGACAAGTTTTTTCATTAGGATAATCGTTCTAATTGTTGACTCAACAGCAATATCGCTCGGAATCCTCATCGCTTTTCGTTACGTCGTACAGTGGATAATTTATATAGTTCTCTCCGGAGCCGTTGTCGTTTCCATCGGCGGTACAATATATCTCTGGTAAATAATTGATTATTCTCTCGATTATCGATTGAGCTCGTATTTTGAATTCCAAATAGCAAAGAGTCAGACTTCAATTCAGGTACCAATCGTTCAGGCTGTGAATGAAAAAAAGCTAACAAACGTTTGTGAAAATTGCAGGCTTGCATGGTGGCAGGAGAAAAAGGCCGTCACTTCCGGCCTAATACACGAAGAAGATGGGAGTGTTCAGTCCTACATGACTTACGCAATCATCATGACTATAGTTGCTGTGAGTTCGGTGTATGAAATTCAATTCTACCATCGCAATTATTATCAAACGAAAATAGCAATTGTTCGAACGATTTTTCGTACGGGTGTTATACGAATAACCTGTTTTTATAGCATAATTATTCTTGCTTTTTACACAAATAAACTAACCTCTATTGATTCTTAGAAGCTACATTTTTACATGAAAAAGATATATGAAAAAATGTCTATGCATTTGAATTCAAGGTCGTAGTGGTGTTCGTCGTACTCGTGATGAGGAAACGAATCGCCCTGGTGGTCCAGCTGTTCAGAGAGGCTGGCAAAGCTGTGTACGCTATGCCTGCACTGTTGCTCCAGCCAATCTATGTAAGCATTTGTTACGTAATCGAAAGTAACTGCCACACAATACGTATTACATATTGAAAGAGAATTAACGTATTAAGTTTCATTAACAATCTCCAGTTCAATTTCATCTGTAGCCCTACATTCATACATATTACCTCTATTATGTATATATATATATATATATATTTTTTTTTATTAATCGTGTATCTTTGAATGAAACTGAATAGGACATATTTCGTTGCAGACGTATTTACTCGTCGGCCTGTCCTTCATCGCGTGGATATACTTCATTCTTTGGATCGAGAGTGCCGGCGACTTGTACAAAAACCGAAAGAATCATCTTCACTATAAGAAAGATGCTCTGCTCATAGTAAGAAACATCGCGTTAAAAAACTCCCAATTGATAGAGTACACAAAATATTCAAAAATGTATATGTAAAAACTTGCCAAAAATCTCATGAAGGTAATATTACACGCGCCAACTTTCATTTAAAGAAATTAAACTCATTTCTTTAAATGATCTTTATAAGTTTATCATGTTAATGAAAATGATTTGCTGTTGCAGACTGCCAGATGGTACAATCTTTTCATATACTTCGTGATGTGCGAATTTTTCCTGGGCTGCCAGCACATGGTCGTAGCAGGTTCTGTGGCGCGATGGTTCTTCACTAGGTAAAACAGTCAGTCATGTAGGAACTCGATTTTTATGACGTTCCAGCCCTGGCATTGCTGCTACTTATTTTCGTTTCGTTACTCTTCTAAAAATAGTCATTTAAAACGAGACCATTTTAAACTAGTAATTAGTTGATTCTAAATTGGACCAGTTATTGTTTATATTTATTTAAACGAAACTTGAGGAACGGAATCCTTTATTTTTATGCGAAAAGTCCAATAAATTGTGATACAACGGAAGAAACGAATTTATATTTTTGTATCTGCGGTAGATTCAGCATTTTCCAACTTACCGGTTTTTGTTACATTAATGATTAGAAATTAACTGTCTGACGGAATCATGAGATTGAATGTATATTTGCAGGGATAAAAAACGGCTTTCCCTGGCGGTAACGAGAAGCAGCTACACCTTGGTACGCTTTCATCTAGGCACCGTGGCTTTCGGCGCTATGATAATCGGATTAGTACGATTGATCCGTGCTATATTCGCGTTTATACAAAAACGCTTGAAAGGCATCGACAACGACTGCGCAAGGGGAATTCTATGGTGTTGTCAATGCTGCCTGTGGTGTTTCGAGTGCGCCCTCAAATTTCTTACCAGAAACGCCTACATCGAAACTGGTATGTCTTACGAATTCGTTTTGGTCGTGGGCTTCGATGAGAACAAAAATTATTTTGTACGTTCAAAGGAATATTTTCAAAACTTCCAAGGGATTATGACACTGGGCCTTTATAAAGTATGTAACTGAAATTTTTAATATTTCATCTCTTTCTTTCAGCTATTTACGGCTGCAGTTTTTGTTCCGGTGGAAGAAAAGCTTTTCAAGCCCTCTCGAGCAACATTCTTCGCGTAGCGGCCATCAACAGTGTTGGTGATTTTGTCCTCTTTTTAGGAAAAGTTCTCGTCGTTGCGCTCACTGTTGTATCCGGTGTATACATGATACAGGTATTAATAATTTTATAGATGAAAAAGCTTTTTTTTCGACGCTATTACAAATTACTGGGTATGTATTATTTATGAGGAATATTTTCCAGAAGAAACACGGACTGCATCATCCTTGGGTACCGATCACGTTAGCCGGTGTATTCGCTTTTCTCGTCGCTCATTGTTTCATATCCATTTACGAGGTCAGCATATTATATCTACATTTGTGTATGTTGTTTTGTGTCACGAGAACACGCAACCTTGAGCTCTTTTTCACGATTGTTCTCTCACAGATGATAATTGACACGATATTCCTCTGTTTCTGCGAGGATTGCGCGAAGAACGATGGTATAAGTCGACCATACTTCATGAGTCGTGGACTTATGGTGAGTTGAAATTTGTTTTCCTATTTATACAGAATAGAGAAACTGGAGGGAACCCTAACTTGACCTTGATGTTTGACGCGTTTTTCGATTTCGTTGTTCCATTTCTGCCATAGGAATTTGTGGAGAACAGCAAGAAAGCGTTGCGTCATTTGGATCAACAGAGAGCATCGAGTCCCTCGTAACAATAAGGTGGACGGAAAATCCTCACGGAGAAAAAAAGAAACCGAAGAGACTGCCTCCTACTCGCGTCCCCGAATCATTTTCCCAAAGTGTCGATCGTCACGCTTGGAGGACATTCGTTAACAAATACATTACTTTTTTTAAAAACTTATTTACTATTATAATTTTATTGTTGCTTATTTAATAACTTTTCCGAATCCCAAAATACCTCGTTTCAGTCGATTACTCAATTGTTTGTGGATGTAGATACAAGGGGAAAAACGGCCCTTGATACTACATTTCTATGAGAAAGTTTGTTGTGCAGCTTCCACTATTGATAATATTACGAGTATGAAAAAAACTAGTTCTATAAAATGGGAAATTCATAACCCATTATACTGGCTGATTGACTCTTGAGTCACAACTTTTCAACGATTATACGACAATGCGTTGTACGATTGTGAAAATATGTTCCTAGGCTCTGTTGACATTCCTGATTGCGTTGTTTTTATTCGTGTGATGTACCAAAATGTGTGTTAACGCTTTCAGCTGCCACGCAACAAAATATTTTTCTACGTTATCGTGAAATGTAATTGCTGATGTCAGTAAAAAACAATTTGCTAAAAAAAGCTTGCGACGAGGAATCATTTTTTTCCGTACTTACCCCTCTTATATCGTTTGTCAAAATAATGTGAACGATTGGGAATCGTGGAATTCGATTGAGAGGAATTTTTAAAAAATCGTGAATTACAAAGCGTTATAATAAATAAATGTTATATTATTCTAGATAAACGTCTGGCTCGGTACATACAATAAGGTATTTCGTACGTTCAATTATATATAGGTACATACAAACATATCCTCGGGCTGTGCAAGGAGTGCAGGATATTATGTATTTAGTTTTATTTGCTTCCTTTGAAATATATATAAAAAAACAGTGGGGAATATTTAGGCAAATGGATTCTTTGGGATGAGGGATAGAGGGAGCGGTAGTCGTAGGTGATAAAACTACAACGACCCATCGTTGCTTTGGGCCAAAAGAAGAGGTTTTAAAAGACTCCTATTAAAATTACAAATTCAATCACATTCTTCGAGCACTCGGACCCGCGTTTTTTGACTTCGGGGTGAAGGACACCTTTGAAAAATAACCGAACAAATGATTTTTGTTGTTGTTGTTTTTTTTTTCTTATTTTCGTTCCGTTTATACTCACATACGATAATTTTGTAATCTCGTTTTTTGCGTGTGGCGCAACGAAACACACGGGGGTACTTATGACGAATCGTGATTGCAATTTTTTTTATCCATGCTTTTTTTAGATCCCCTGAATTTTTATAAATTACCGGGCTTATTTCTAAATTCGCTAGAAGGAATAACATAATCGAAGTAAACGTAACTTTTTCTTTTTTTTAATTCAGGAGACAAAAATACCCTGGAATATCACAATCACAATTTCATTCGGGACTAGGGGCTCGTATTGGTCGATATTGTGAAAGATTTGAAATCATTTTCGGAGCCGTATCTCAATGACGAAATATTTAATCCTAAACCAATTCGACCACCGAACAAATATTCTGCTTGACACTTTCGTACGTCGTGTTGTTTGTTGTTTTTGAAGGAAAGGAAAAAAAATCATTCTCGCGATTGTACGATAAAGCTTTGCGGTACCAGCAGGAAGAACGACTCTCGACACGGACGTGATGTTTTTTTATTCCGCTTCGTCAACACTGCTTAGTTTATAGTCAAGGAGAATTAACGCTATTCGAATCGAAGAGAAAACACTCGTTTTGCAACTTTATACAGGATTATCAACGCAAGAATAATGAATATTCAGCAAAACTGGCGTACATTCGACGAAAGATGAAATCATTGAAAATCCAAAAGAGCACAGGGCACACGAGGTAGTTCCTATTTTCGCCGATAGAATATTGATAAGATAGGACGATTCGACCTTTTAAAATAACGCAATAAAGCCAAAAACAAAAATACGATGATATTGAAAAAAAAGGATGAATGAAAATAAACTGATAACGCGAAGAAGTTGTGTTGCGATCGCCGATTCGACAATAAGACAATGTATGGAATGAAATTGAGTTTCGTACAAAGAACGTTATTAAATCTAAGGAATGTAAAATTTTTTTTAGCAACATCCGATACAAAATGGTTTATATACACGTGATATGAAGTTGAATATCCTGTACAACTTTGCCAAACGAATGTCTCCGTTGTTTCTCTTTGTGCTATCATAATTGATTTCTTTTCTCTCCTTCGTTCGTTTTATTCTCCTCAACATTTTACAATGTGACTCCACGTCTATGTAGATATATATGTGTGTGTGTGTGTGTATATATATATATATATATATATATATATATATATATATATCAAGTACGTCTAATAAACATCGTCATACACGCAAATAACAGTATTTTCGTCGATTATTCACTTTAACTATCATCCGAGCATGAACTCTATTCGAGCGTACTTTATCTCGCATCTTTCAAGTCTTATCCAATGTTTAGGATTCGCCGTGTGAGATTATCGGATACACGCGAGAAAACACTTCGTGTTGAATCGTCACTTTTTGCCAACTGCGAACAAAATTTGCGATCCATTTCGGATAATCGAAAACGTCTTTCGAAAATTCGGCTTAATCAAATTATTTACTCCACCAATGGAGCCAAGTATGCAAAATAATAGACCCAATTTTGTGCGAAAGAATTTCCAGTAACGTTGTATTTCCAAAGATAAAAACGAAGTGAGAATAAACTCGAATAGGTTCTTGCAACCGATCGATGACAATCGTAAGATCGGTACACAGTGGGGGGATCTCGCAAATCTCGGCAAACTTGTTCGAATGTCAACAAGTAATTATATCTCGCTCGTAACTCGCAAATGACCCTGATAAGGAGCGATCGAGACTCGTGTATTGCTTGATACGCAAAAGGAAATAAATAAAAATAAAATAATCTCTCGCTAAAATATTTATATGTGTGTGTGTGTGTGTGTATATATATATATATATAATATATTTTTCTTCTTTACTCTGGCCCGATCGATCGTTTAACGATCAGGGTTCATGTACGATCAACAGAGCATAAAAGAGCACCGGCCCTTTTGATCACGAAACGTTTAATCAAACGGGCAATAAATGAAAAGAGAGAGAGAGAGAGAGGGAGGGAAGGAGTGTCAGAATATTCTTGTCAAGTGGATACACACCAGGAAACGGAGAGGGACATTTAGGAAGCACCGAGGGACGGAGAAGGATGGGGGCAAACCGAGTTCCCAGTTTTTTTTACCGCACTAATTATATATGCCTCGAAAATTCTGGATTGAAATTTCATACCGACCAGTATTTGAGTATTTTTTGTCACAACGAGAATCTGAAAGAATCAGTTCCATCCGAGAAAAAATGGATCGAATCAATTTTCAATGACGACAATGGCGAGGCATTGAGAGAATAAATCTTATCTTTTGAATCTTACAACGAAGTGCGGTTTATTAACGCCTGTACGGGATCATGATCGAAAATCTATCAGAAATTTCAATGTAACTGATTCATTCGTATCCTCGTGCGATCGAGAAGCGCGTGGATACTCTCTCAGCGAATCTCACTTTTGGTTGAAAATCTACAAGCCGTACGCCCCTTGAACTTTGCCGAAAACATCGTATGGGAAATTCTGACCGAGATATATCATTTAACGCCCCTCAAATATTTTATCCCATTCACAAATCGAACTTCTCACCTGTGCTAATCCGAGCAATTTTTCTACTATTCGATGGAAATTTCCCATACGATTATGTCGTGGCAAATTAAGAAAAACACATTACGCTTCGTCTCTCGAGCTTAGAGCTCCCACTTATCCCTTAACATTCGTTTTGTCGCGTGATGGCATGTATGTATATTTATTTTTTTCGATCGCTTCAACCCTCACAACTAAATGGTATCCTTAAATTTTCAATATTAGTGATAATAACTTTAATGATGATAATAATAATAATAATAATAATAATAATAATAAACTTTGCAACATTAAATACAGTTTCGTTCACACAGACTAGATACGCATTCCGCGAAGCGGACGTGGCGGCAGGTACGCTCCAAAAAAGTCTTCCATATTTCTGCTTGATTATTATTCCTTTTTTTTTTTAACCTTTCGCTGTACGATCGAAAGGAAACTTTTTCGGCTTGCTTCGTTTTCGATTATCGAGAATTTTATATAGTGTGGATTATACATGAAGTCAATGGGCATTTCCTTGTCATTGGGATCGACAGCAATTATTCGAGAGTTCGGCGTGGAGAGACAAGCAGAGCAATGTGTCTGAGGCAGGATTTCCGGTCGCGAATTCGAAGATTTTGTTTAATTTGAAAACCGACCTTTATCTTTCGTGTCTTTATTTTTATGCATGACGCGACGAAGACGTTGAAAAAAAAAATTCCGAGAATCGTTTTCGAACTCGCGGTGGGAAAAAAACGACGTTTCTTCTGCCAAAAATGGTTCGAAAAAAATATGTGACTTTAGGGCGTGCGTTTTTACGGCTTCGAAAACGATAACTCGTGCTTCGATGCGTCTCGGTGAGTTCTTTTTTTAGAGAGATTGATTATTCGTCTGACTTTGAAGATCATATCTTCGATAATGTCGAACGGTTGCACGAACGAACGGGCGGAGTTCGTGAAAATAACCAGGCACGAATGACACGTTGGAGGCGCCTCAGCAGGAACCCTAAGTTTTCTTTGCAGGTCATTGCAACAGCCATTGCCGAGCAAATTAAAATTGCAGCGAACTTTTTAGTGTAACTATTGCATATAACGGAATTACAGATTCCGTGAATCGTTAGGGGCACATTTCATTCGTTCAAGCGAAAATATGCATTTCCAAGTTACTCAAAAAATTACATCTAACGTTGCCACCTATGGAAAGTTGCTTTTTCATTATAACTTTTCCGTAATGCGGCATTCGTACCGAGTAATTATCTTAATTTACGAATTGCACGGATCATTCACACATTCATTTTACCGCTCGAAAAAAAAGAGTTTGGTGAATGGTCGTTTTTATAAAATTACTGTCTTCCGCCATTCTAGAATCACCCAGCTGTTGTGAGCTCCCCAACGCATCAATTCTCGATAATTATTTCGTCGAGTCTCGCCCGGCATTGTGCACACCTTGTGTCATGGATCGATACTCCGCATCAGTCGACCTCCCATCGAATCTCACAGTCATTACGATCGGCAGTCTTTGAGGAGGAAAAAAATAACCGAGCACACACACTCACTCACTCACTCACTCATGAATACACACGCACGCACGCGCGCGTGATTTCAGTATCAACAGAGGCTGCAACACTTAGAGGGATCGCCGAGATGTATATGACACACGGTAGGAAGACCAACGCAGCCTTTGCCAACAACGTTGTCCATCATCAGATGCCCTATACCAAGATTCTGATTGATATCGCCGTCGCTACCGCGATGCCCGTCCCTCAGACGTTGCTGCTGATGTTTGTTAACCTCGCACCACTGCTTGCGTTCCCGCCACTTTTCGTCGAGGGCATTGTTGCACAGAAGCATGGATTTCGGTGAAGGCGGTGATACGCGATCTCGGGCTATGTTGCCGCAAGATCTCGCCTTGTAGAGTCGTCCCTTGCCGAATAAGCCCGGCAGGGGTACGCACAGTTTTTTGTGCATGGCGAAGTAGCGACTCAACAGACGCATTTTGCGACTTTTGCAATCGTTGCGATTCGGCGTGCCGCGAGTATCTCTGCCGCTGTCGCAAGATATTTGCTGGCTGGCCTGAGTCGTGCAGCCGTTTTCTCTCCTCATCGGTGGCTTCTCGTCGTTAACTATATCGACAAATTTGTCATCGTATCGACGCCCACTCGTTTGCTTCGCGTTATCTTTGACGCCGTTAATTCCGTTGTTGGTCTGTGACTTATTCGACTCGTTACCGTTACTCGTTGATTTACCGAGGGACATACTCTGCAGCAATCTCGCGCCGAAACCTTTGGCACGTTGTACCGTCGTCGGTTGCGCAATCGTGCTGGTCGCGCTCTGGGTCAAGTTTCGCGAAACGGACGACGAGGAGGAGGAGGATGACGAGACACTGTGGGTGGTGGATGTATTTCGCGAGTGAAGCACGTGGCAGGCGGGTGCCTCGGCTTCCTGCACTTCCGTTATGCGGTTCAGCGATTGACTCTCGCGTAATCTCGTCTCGCCGGCTCTTCTTCTACCGGCTCGGTGTCTCCTGCCAAACGTCATGGCCGTATTGATGTCCGTGCAACGATGAACCTTTCCGTCGCTCGTTGTCGTGGTTGTAGTGCCCCCTTGACTGTTGTCGTTGCCACGCGTATCGGGGCTCGAAGCTTCGTGAACGGTTTCACCGTTGCCAAGACCTCGAGCACCTCCGCCACCGCCACCGCCGCTTCCTCCAGGGTCCTGCGAGTCGCTCGAATCGTCGTGACTGTCGCGACGCGTTGGCAAAGGCTTACCCGTCGTTGCGCCCAATTTATGGGCTCTCTTCTTTCGCCCCTCGCTGTCGTCGTCACTCGCGTCCGAGCTTGAGCACGAGGTCGTTCGAGTTTTGTGAAATTTGCTACGACGTTGCTCATAGCCGGTTCTTCGTACGAGACGAAATTTTCCGGTGGTCCCATCGCTGCCGCAATTCTCTAGCACGCCACCGTCCTCGAGGATCTCGTTCAGAGGCGATTGCCCGCTGGAGTTGGCAACAATCGAGGCACTACCGGCCGCTGGCATCGTCTTGTACTTTGGTATGAGAATGTTCGCGTCACCGAGATCCTCACCGGTTCTCAGTGGACTCGGCGCTGTGTACGATTCGGTGAGTATCGTCGTTGCCACGGGCTCCGAAACATTCGGCTTGTCGTCCGAAGCGGGAATTGTTGTTCTTTCGTCCGCGAGCGGCAAGGAAGCTCGATGCTGCGAACCCATCCGCCATTTGTTGGACGGCACGGGTACAGGCGAGCTAAGACATTCGGTAACGGATTTTGGCCGCGATTCGAGCTCCGAGCACAACGATTTTCTCGTCCAACTTGCCGTTACCGATGCCACCGTCGGCGCGTTACTGGCTGTTCTGCTCCTCGCCGTATCCGTTACGGCAACTTTTATCGCCGTTGGCACGGTGCGAACGACAGGCGCGATATTACTCACTTTAACGACCGTAAACGTGCGACCCGGTGAGGCAGTCTCGTCCCGAGCTTTCGCTAGATCGGCCCGATGCGGTTGACGCAGAGTCGTCACCTTTGCCGCTACGTGTGACTTTTCCGGTAACTGCGAGAGTCTTTCTTGCAGGATGTGAGACAATTTGCCTTCGGAACGCGAGCCACGCCTGTTGAAGGAACTCAGAGACGACGCGTTGCCGTGCTCGTCACGCCCTGAACACGATGATACGTCGTCCTCGTCCTCTTCCTCCTGGACGATACTGCACTTGCGCGTACGCGCATTCTGCAAACGATAATTTTATGTTTTTGCGAGTTTTCATTGTTTGGTTTTTTTTTTTCGTTTTCGTACTTCCCCGTTTAGAGAAGGCCCGAGAAACATCGGGCTGAACAGTCTTATATGGTTATACGTGAAAAATAAGTTTTGAAGAAAGTCCTAAAGGTGACAGAATAAAATAGGTCGCGTTGACCGGTGAATAAGACGAAAAACAGAATTTTTCAAAGAGAAAATAAATTTGCAAGTATATTTTTGTTTTCTTCGATCAGGATGAAGTACTGGAAGAAAGGAACTATCCGGGAAAAAAAACAGAGAAATATGAACGAGGATGATGCCTCGGAGTGTGGGGAAGGAAAGACAGAAGGGTTTTTGGAACTCTTGGTTCAGACTCTGCAAGGACGCGAATGGAGGATGTAGAGAGGATTCAACAGAGCTTTGGAAGGGTAAGAAACAGTTGCACTAATGGGAGTGGTGAGACGATTTGAGAAAACAGCAAGAACGAGAGGGGAGGGGAGAAGAAGAAAAGAGTAGAAAAAAGAGGAAACAAAGATAAGAACGAATAGAACATTGTACAAACCAGCAAGGGTATAGAGGTGTAATAGATATCGGTCTTTCTCGTTGTTTTTTCAGGGATAACGAAGTATCAGGACATAAAGCAGAAATATTCAATCTTCATTTCGCAATGAAAAGATTTACAGTGTCACAAAATAGCCGCAGCACATTCTTGATTCTTTACATTATTTACACGTGATAATTTTTTGCATCGGCAACGACCGTTGGGAGCATCGTTGTCGACAGGCAATATATTTTTTGCGGTGTTTGAATGTTCTTGGTTTTTTACAAGTTCGCATGACACGAACTTGTACAAGTTCGAGTCTTGCGAATTACGTTAGCCACCAAGAGACGCCTTTCGCTACGTACCTGGGGCACGTCTCCGGGTGTTCGAGGTACAGTTAACAGCGACTGATTAACGCTGGTCAGCGTATTGGAGTCGGAACGAAGATCGTGCGCTGATAAATCGTTCGGTCGACTGGAAGATACACACACAAAAACAACGATAAGACTTTACATGACGGAGAATTAATGGAGAGATTCCATTCCAATTAGAATACAAAATTCTGTACGTTTCTCCCGACCCTTACGTGCTTACGATTGGCATCGTTAATTATATCTTACGGATGATAAACCGTCTGCAAAGATTTTCTTGTATTCGTTACAAAAGTTATTTAATAAAAAGCTACATCGATGCAAACGTGTGCACAACTTGTCTTGACTTTGCGCATATTGAAAATTACACGCGACGAAAAAAAAAAAAACTTCTCGATTCGAGAAAATTGACTTTTCATTCGCTTTTTGAACTTTGCTTTCCCTTTGGGGCGCTCGTTCGATTTGTTTATAATTGTTGCGATAAATCACCTCGCGGAAACGTCGAGAAGCTCGGGTCTCGTCTTTTGCACCTGTTCCTGCCTGTGAGCCCGTAACTTTCTCTCAGCCAGCAAGAAATACGTCGCTGTGATATGATTGTACTCGTTCTTGTCGAGAGCTCTGTTGGGAGTTCAAAAATAAAATTGATTAAACGAACCCTTCGCCATATTTCAATTATACACGTCCCGTCACTTCGAACGGCCGAAAAAAAACGGAGTTAAAGAGTGCCCCAAACCTATCCGTGTTTACCGTAATTTACCGGTTTACAACTTGGATAACTTTTTTGTTAAACAACACTTGCAAATATTTTGTAGGTGTAATCCTTTCTCTAATATCCCTCCCTTTCCTAGTCACGGTATTCACGGAATGCAAGCGCACTGGAAATGTAAACTTTCTCACAGGCTTTAATCTCAATCACTATATTTTTTTCTACACTGCTCTGCTCATGCGAAAGAAATTTTTCACGCATCTCGAGGTTTGAGAAAGTTCCGCCGTGATTATACGTTATTGAACGACCACAGGAGCTTAGAATCTGAAGCTTGTACGAAGGAATTAAAGTATATTTATTCGTGGTCTTGTTATAAACAATAACAGTCCGGCAATTTTTTTTTTTAAGTTAAACATTCCCAGTTCCCTTAACATCCCTAAAAACGTCGGCTAAAAATTCTTATAAGGCTTTTCTTATAAGAGGGAAAAATTCCGATTTCGTTATTCGAAGAAAAAGAGGTTTCGTTTCGCGATGTAAAAATCCTATCATCGTACGACTTTGGTCAAACGACATTGAAGGATGGATCGTTGGAACGAAACGATTTTCATTTCCATTTCTGTAATTTGATTACCCAAATTCTTTTTTTTACATATTATAGCTGGAAGTGTGTAAAAAAAAATATGTAAAAGCATTGAAGCAATTTGTCAGGCAAAATTTGCCGATGGGATATTCAAACGACTGAAAATAATTAATATTCGAACCAAGCGAGTTAGAGCAAACAAGATATCCAAAAATAAATTTGAATTTGTCTTTGAAATGAAACTTACTCAAGAATTTCCTCTTTCGTCGCGATATTGCCGTTGACCATTTTCGTTATAATGAGATTGTGATGTTCATCGGAAACCTGTTGTCGCGAAACGAGTGGTAGGGCTTCAACGGGATCGAGATCAGATCCGACCGTTAGCCAGGGATCGACGGCTATTTCCTCGAGGGCGGCGCGACCTTCCGGTTTCCTAACAAGCATGCGAGCTATGAGGCGTTTGCAGTCGTCGGATACGTGCGCCGGTATCGAGTACTTGCAGTCCATTATCATCGTGAGGGTTTCACTGTCGTTGGCCTCTTGAAACGGCGCTTGGCCGCACACGAGCATGTATAATATGACGCCGAGGGACCAGACATCTGACAAAGAAAAATCAAAGAATCAACATTTTAACGTTCACTTTTAATTGCCATTCTGTATTTTTCTTTTCATTCGAAAAGTCGATGCGTGATTGGAATAGCGTGAAACGTTGATCAGAGTAAACATCGCGTATTTGTCTCTCTCGGTATTCCGTATTCCGTTTTTTCGACTTGCTCACCAACAGCGGGTGCGTCGTAGCTGTCACCGAGTAAAATCTCGGGTGCGGAATACGCCAGAGAACCGCAAGACGTCTCGAGCTTCTGTCCGGGACAGAATCTATTGCTGAAGCCGAAATCCGTGAGCTTGACGGTCCCGAGTTTCTCGAAGAACACCACGTTCTCGGGCTTCAGATCTCGATGAACGACGTGCAACCGATGACAGTACGATATGGCACGTACTATTTGTCTGAAGTACGTTCTCGCTACCTACGGAATTAAAGGGAATATTGAAAAAACCGGACGAACGATAATCAAACAGAGGGAACGTTAGTGGCAGCGAAACTTCGACACACGCGCGATTCGTGTCGATTCGGCAGAATTGGCGTAACCTCGAGGCCTCGAATGAATTCAATGATAAGCGCCGTACCGAAATTCGCGGGAACTAAATTTCAACGACCCCCGAAAATCGCTCGAAATTTTTTCAGATTTTTTGAAATCTGCGAAGGAATTAAACGATCAAGGTGCCAAAATGTGTATTTTCAACATGGCTGTGCGACTATTCGTTCCAAAAATGTATGACATTGAATTTCGCGTCGGTAGAATAGAACAAATTTTTTTTTATGTACCACATTTTCGTAATTATTCAAAACAACACGATTGCTTTTTTTAAAATCACCAAAATTCTTATTAACTGTTTGGATAATGCCTCGGCTCGTCGAAGAAAATTCATAAAATAAAAAAATTAAAAAGTCAATTATTTTCATTGCGTCTCAACGATACAATTTTAGTGACATATAAAACTGTGTGTGTGTATTTTATCGCTTGAATCCGCGCCAGGTAACAGAATCCGAGTTTCAAAAGTACGAGGGCAAGCCCTCCTCGATTAACGGGATTCATCCATTTCATTGTTAATTTTCTACAATCCCGCACCTCTTCCGAGAGACCGCTGTCGTGACGCATGATGTAATCATAGAGATCACCGCCATCGCCGAGCTCGAGAATCAAATAGAGCTTCGTTTGTGTGTCTATGACCTCGTAAAGCCGGACAACGTTTGGATGCTGCACGAGTTTCATGCATCTCACCTGAAACGAATAATTTTAAGATTGTTTACCGCTCAAACGATCGTGTTCGATATATTGGTGGGGTGCCAAAACGGCCGATCAATTATTTTGAAGTCACTTTGCCCGATTATTAACGATAATATATATTATTATTATTATCGACTATTACTTAATTAGATCAAAAATATTATCATTATCCTTGAAGTAATAAAAATCAAAATTTAACTTAAGAACTTTCAAAATTATTTGCGATAAACGTTATTATCATTATTATATATTATTTAGTTAGATAAAAATAATTATTATTATCCTTAAAATAATAAAAATAATCATTTAGCTTAAAAACCTTCATGATAATTTATCATAAAATTTATTATTATTAATATTATTATTATTATTATATATGACCACCCATATAATTGTCCCTTTGAAGATTTCTCTTCATGCACGATGCTATATTTTGTTTCGTTGACAAGAAAATTATTGATTTTTTTGCAGTTACAATGGAAAGTCCAAAATTTATGTTCGTATTCAAGACGCTCGTGGTGACGATTAAACAATGTATACGATCTTTTAAAAATCTCGTTTTTTTAGAGGGCCCCGAATTTATAAAATAAAAATGATATTACCTCCTGGAAGAGATGAGCTCTGGAGACTTCATCAAGTTTGCTCTTGTCGATGACTTTAACCGCGACTTTTTCACCCGTGAATACATGCCTCGCGAGTTTGACCACGGCGAAATGGCCACGACCGAGGGTCTCCTCGAGATCGTAGAGTCCGGCAATTTTGCCGTCATAACTGCTGTGACCCAATCTCCGATGCATCGCGTTGCTGCAAAATGAAAGTTCCGCCCATTCAAACGTCATCCAAATCTTGAAAGACGAGAAGACAAAAAATAATCGGCGGAGTACGATCCAAGGGATTTCACAGTCGCACTCGAATGATCGAAGATGATGTAGGCAAACGAAAACGCGTATTGTTGCAATCGCAACAATAATCGTTTTGAAAAATACATTATTAGGAAATTGGATTGCGTGTGACGGTACGAGACACGATAAAATAAAGTTTTCGACCTTTTAAGAACGAAATGTGACAAAAACCTCGCTTCGAATGATCATCCAATCGACTTTTTTTCTCGTCCCCCTCCCTCTTTCTCTCTCGGTTTCTTTTCGTCTAGATCAAACCAGCAGATCGAACCGCAGACGATAACGTTACGAAACGAATGAACGAGGGGCGCCAATTTATTTTTATCCCGATGAAAAATAAATACAACGATTGATCCGCCTAGTGCATTCTCCAACGACCCTCGTTTGTTAAGTGCGTTACGGACTGTTTGGTCCCTCGTGTTTTCGTGTTTCGCTTTCTCGCTTGAAAGTCCACCAACGCGCTCTAACGAAGACCGCTATTGCCTTTTCCAACCGCGCCATTCAACGACGATCAACCACGTCAACCGAATTTCACGATTTTCGGAGCATTCGAGTTCTGACGTCATCAAATATTTTCACACCGAATATTTCCGAGCGCTCGATGAAAAGACGAATATAGAAAATTTCGAGCTTTTCAACCAGCCGGATGATAAACACGAGAATTCTCGGATATTCCCATCGATGGAGTGACAAATACAGTTCCGGTTCTTTGAGCAATCGTTCTTCCATTATTTTAGAAGCGAACTTGACCAAACCAAATGTCAAACCAATATTGAACAAATACTCGGGAAGCTCACATTTGGAATTGCATCATTGAGGATGGATTTTCGGACGAAGAAGTTCGTCCAAAATCGGGGAATCACGGATTTACACGTTTAGATGATTTCCTACATGTTTAACTTTAATTGATTATTTAATAATATATTTTTACTCGGAAACGTTAGTTTTCGATTTTCCATAATAATTGCTATCAAATTTGAGGATATTAGCACGTGGTTCACTGAAGTTTCGTCAGCGACCGTCCACTTGTACCAGCTGGACAACTAAACAGTTTTAACTTCGAAATTTAATTGATACGATCAAGTAATATTATCATCAATAATTGCTAAGAAAAACTCGATATATTTTTAGTTTTCCAATTATCGCTGATTAATTACCATTCGAATTGATCTTTTCCTATTTTATAAATAATTCATTAAAAAAATTGTTATTCCATAAAAAACAATCGTTTCTTCAATTTTCAATATTCATTCAACGATACTTCGAATCAGCTGTTTTAGCTAAAGAAACTAGGAGTTCAAAAGACCACCCAAAAAGCCAGGAATTCCGAGAATATCCGATGACGTATTTCGAATATCATTTTTCCACCGTTGGACGAATCGAGTTATTCCCCGGAATGGTACGATCGCTTATTTTTTGTTGCCCGTGCAATTCCTCGCAATCGCGTGTTCGTTCGCTGCAAGATTAATATCACATTTTTGCTAGTCGAACGAAGAAGCGAACAACGGGAAGTCCAGAAAAGTTCACGTGCAAAAATTTGATCGAGCGTGAATTCGACGAAGCGAAAAAATATACCAATGAAAGTGACACGAGCCATCATTGGGACATGAAAGTATGTATTACAAACGTTTGACGACCACCAGCCGAAACAACGCTTTAATTCTGCGGTGTCGACGTTATTGTCCGGGATTAGGCGGCCGGGCTTTCGTAACGCGATTAAAGGCTTGACTCTGCGACAACCCTCGATGTTTCTCGTTTCTCCGGTCCCTGAATGCGATCACGAGACAAGGACGTACTGCCGCTCTACGCATTCGGATCGAACGGAAATAGATCATCCGGAACGAGAGGATGAAAAGATAAATGTGACACTCTGGGTGGTTCGACCAGAAGATTACAAAAAAAAAAAAAAAAAAAAAAAATACAGATGACGAGACGTTAAGTCATAGCTTCATTAACGGTGACGTTAAAGTTTTCTTCGTTGGAACCCAGTGAAAATAATGATTTTGTGGATCTGATGTTCGCATCGTTGTAGAACAACGACTGTGTTCTTTTTTTTATTTCTCTTTATTCACGAATACTCAAAGCTCGCGTTGCAGGTTAATCGTAAATCGCTGATGAAGGAATCTTTGAAAATATTAGCACGACTACCGTAGCTTAAATTTACTGTAAAGAATTTCGGCAATAATAAAATCAAAAAGATCGTTGCATCCAAGTGCAAAATTCAAGGCCATCGCGAAAAATAGCAATGGATACCCTTTTGCGCTCATCAGGATCGAGGAACAATAGAAAAACCGTTTATCCTTTAACGATTTCGAAAAATCATAAATTGACATTTCACACGATCGCAATTATCTATTGCCAACGTTAGGCCCTAAAGGCCAACGTGTCAATCGCGATGCACAAAGTTACGAAGTTGTGGGAGTTGGAAGAAAAAAATGTGCGAGATGCGAGAAACGAAGAGGTGAGACGAAGCCAATCCGCCGAGTCACTAATTCGCGACGACTCGCTAAAGAGTGCTTTGGTATACATCACGGTTTAAAACGAGGACGGATGAAGCATCGGCTACGCCCTCGTTTAAAAAAAGATTATACGAATCCCTAACTGGCGAGTAAATACATATATATATATATATATATATATATATATATATATATATATATATATATACAAAAA
>JAPYZI010002219.1:0-25131 GCA_030523105.1 Ophioninae sp. A BG-2022a | reverse complement strand
TCGAAAGCACTGCACACGACAAAAAAAATCGTGATTTTAGAAGTTTTTTACAATTTTTTCACGGAAATTTTGGGTTTTGGGGAAAATGAATGGTAGATTTGTACTCAGGGGACAAAGTTACATCGAAATGGACCAATAAAAAAAATATTAAATATCCAAAATTTTTTTTTATTTTTGGGGGAAAAAAGTGTTTTCACTAAATCATGGATAACTTTTTTTCCTTTGGGATTTGCCACTCCACTCTGCGCTCAATCTCTTCGGTATGATTTTCTCTTCAAAATGCTTTTTTAATCATTAAAATCCGATGATTTTTTGATTTTTGGCAGAATTTCGAAGTTGGACCATCGATTTTTGCAAATTTTTCCATACATACCCCTTTGCCTCTTTTTTTTCGATTTTTCAAGTGGATATTCCGGGAAAACTAAAAGAGATATCGATACGAATCCAATGCCATTATTTAAGTTAGGCAAAAACCTTTTCCAAACCCACCCATTAAATCCCCGCAGCCTACGAGAAGGTCATCCTACGACCTTTTGAAATATCATGATTTTTGAGATTCTGGAAAAGTGGCCTGGGAGGTAGAAACATTTTTTTTTCCGTTTTTAAACTCTTAAAGGGGTCTATCTGATCGGAAATTTTCCGCTGATTACAAATATCATAGAATTTTTGTCGAAAGCATGGAACGAAGCAACGAAAAACATGTTTTAAGTTGTTTTTTACGATTTTTTCATAGAAATTTTGGATTTTTGGGGAAATTAATGGTAGATTTGTGTTCGGGGGATCAAATTACATCATAAAGGACCTATAAAAAAAATATTAAAAATCAAAATTTTTTTTCGAATTTTGGACAAAATACTTATTTTCACTAAATCATCGATAACTTTGTTCCCTTTGGGATTTGGTACTCCACTTTGTACTCAATCTCTTCGTTATGATTTTCTCTTCAAAATGCTTTTTTAATCATTAGAATCCGATGATTTGTCTATTTTTGGCAGAATTTCGAAGTTGGACCATCGATTTTTGCAAATTTTTCCATACATACCCCTTTGTCTCTTTTTTTTCGATTTTTCAAGTGGATATTCCGGGAAAACTATACGAGATATCGATACGAATCCAACGCCATTATTTAAGTTAGGCAAAAACCTTTTCCAAACCCTCCCAATGAATGTCCATAGCATACAAGGAGCTCACCCTACGACCTTTTAAAATTCCGTGATTTTCAAGATTTTGGCAAAGTGGCCGGGGGAAGACGAAAAATGTTTTTTTCCGTTTTTAACCTTTTAAAAGGATGTATTTGATCGGAAATTTTCCGCTGATTACGAATATGCCCGAGTTTTTGCCGAAAGTGCAAAATTAAAGTGGGCAAATGGGAAAAACCCATTCTAGAATACTTTTTCGACATTTTTGCCTGCTGCAGATTACAGTAGCTATCCTAGCGACGGAGATTACGAATTACCGAAGTGAACAAGTGACAAGTGCCAAGTCAAAGAGCCAATGAGAAAATCGTTTAACAGAATTTTCTTGATGGTAAATAAAAATAAAATTAAGTGAAAACTTGGGAGTACATTTTCGTACGAATTTCGATGTGATTTGAATCATTCAAAATAGTCCAAGATGAGAATACATTTACAAACATTTTTTTTTTTTTTTGAAAATAAGTCGATTTTTCAGTCGCGTTTTTACGTTCTACATTGCCAGAAAGCATTTGATCATTCGGAACTCCTAAAGAACACAGAAAAACCCTATCATCCTCCCGGGAGCCAAAAAAGAGGAATTCATAAAAAGAGTCGAAGAAAAGAAAGGAATGAGAAAAGAAAAACGAAATATTCGGATCCTCGACGGATCCGATTTTTCACGGTTAATGCGATGAGAATGGGTATGAGGGAACACACCCATCGCGGAGACCGAAGCCATCAAAATATGTCGAGTAAACGTCAAAACTTGGTGAGAAAGAGTCATAGGGATCGAGGTAGTGGACGAGAGATTAGTGGACTTTGGGGAAGATCCTGAAGAACCAAAAGGACCATTCTCGAAAGATCAGACACGTGATACTATAGTGTGGTCCACTATAGTTCGAAACTTCCTGCGCCATGCAAGGTTACATACGTTCTTAACGTAACCGAAGACTATTCTACCTTTGTAGCCCTCGCATTTCTTCCGGGGAGAATAGCATCATTTTTTAAAACCTAACTCCTCCGTCAAACTCGTCTATCAAACGAAAACAAATGAATTCCTGTTTTTTTTTTTATTTGCCAGGTAAGAGAAGATAATTTCTGTTAACAAGAAGAATTATTTAATCCTTTGCTATCAAAGAATAAAACCATTAGAAACAAGAATTGGCTTTACCGTAAATTTGGAAGTTTTTTTTTATTGCAACAAATTAAGAAAATTAAAAAAAAATTCGTAATATTTTGGCAGGGTGATGAAGCATCAGTATTATTAGGTTTCGACAAAAGTTCCACGTATCCTTTCCTCTTTACCTAATTCTACCAAGTAAATAAATAAAAATGTACGACTTAAGTAAAAATTGAAACGTACGTATATATTCGAATTTTTCTTAAAATCGAATTAACACGAATCATCGATGTTATTCAATATATCCATTTCTGAATTAAACAAACATTAATTCCAAATTCAAAAAATAGTATTTGATAAATTGAACAACTTCAATAATTCGTTTTAATTAGAATAAAAAAAAATAATAAAATAGTATTAAAACACACAAGTATGTCAGTCGAAAGTTAAAAAAAAAACTTCATCATCATCTTCCTCCTAAAATTAATTTTTCCCCCAGCCAGTTCATCAGCGATAAAAACCAGAAGTTCAAAAATCCTCGATCCAGCCAATACCAACCATCATGTATCCAGTAGAAATCGTTCCAACTTCCCCTCTGCAAATCGCACCAAAAAAAAAAGAAATAAAAAAAGAACTTCAGCTTCCAAGCCAATAATCCGTTCGTCATTCGTTTGAGAATCGATGTGTTTTACAAGCTCTGAACTGAAAGATTTCCTTTACGTATAAACGTACGTCCATCGACTGGGGTATCCGAGCAGGTATTAAATAAATACGTACATGCACGAAAGCGGAGGTACACTTACGCCCATTTGTATACGCACCTGTATATCTTGAACGAACTCGGGGACTCGCGGTAAAAGTAAACGCGATCACTGCTGGAATTTAAACGGTCGTTTTCATATATATATATATATATATATATATATATATATACATCGAAGAAATGTGTACACGAGTATATTATGTACGGAGGACGAAACGCATGGGGTGGTTCTGTATATGCAAATAAGGACCCTCCCCACTCTCATAATCTTTTCTCTCTCCCTCTCTCTTTCAATTGCTTCTCGCTTGCCTCCTGTACTTTTCTCTCTCTCTCTTTGTGCTCTTATTCGACTCCACCCCCATCCTCAGGCGCCCATTGTACTCTCACTTCCACGCGCTCTCACGCTCAAAGCACGTACACGTTTTTACGCGCACAGGCGTGTACGTTTCTCGTATGTATACGCGTGAAACCGTATGTATATAAATATAGATATATATATATGTTTTTTTTTTTGATACCCGTTACGCATTGTCCCTATAATGCCAGAGCAGAGATTGCCGAGGCATGTTCTCAACGCGAGCACACGAACACGCGTACACAAATGGACGCTTCGGTACATCCATACGTATTCACGTATCTAAAATTGTACATTCCGTATAATGTACAAGTATATAAATAATAACATACGCGGTGGCTGAACGCGTGGAACTCGTATATAATTATAATCGAAAATTCTCTTCGGGCGCTCTCGATAAAATCTCACGAGGAGATCGCGTTCCTGGCTACTAAATGTTGCGGGAGAGAAAAAGAGAGAAGAGAGATAGTGGGAGGGAGAGAGAGAGAGAGAGAGAGAGAGAGAATTGTGAATTGAAAGGCTACGTTAGTTTTGTCATAGAATACAAAATAATAAATTATCGATACTGAATAAATACAAAATTGTAAAGACCAAAGACAAAAAGAATATTTTCTCGGGGTATTTATATTCTTTGAAATTTGTAGAATGTAAGTGTGATGTAATTGTAATTAAGAATGCAAGTGTAACGCAGTTGTAATCAAAAATACAATTGTAATGTAGAATGTAATTGAGTCCAGTAAAAAGAAATCCATTATTTTCTGTAGTCAACGTTTCCAGAAAATAATGGATTTCTTGATGTGATAAAGTTTCTTGATGTGATACAAACCCAAACAAACCCAAACCAACGCCCAGTCTGAAAAGTATCGTTACATTATTTTAACGTCAAATTGCAAAGCGCGCACAATTTACCCGAATAATTATATAAATGAATATAAATAATACATTATATTAATTATTATAAATTATATATTCCATAAATCAATATAAATTATGTACGACATTGATTATTATCAAATATATATATATATATATTACACAATAATATAAAAAATCAATCTTAATATTTACTATCCTAAATAAACAATCTCATCAAATTCCAATCCAGCGATCGAAAAGACGATCGTCCCATTTTCCACGAAGATTTTTTTTATCGCCTGCGTCAAATCCACTTCATACGGCGTCTCGGGAGCGATACAGTATTTACGAGGCGATGCATCAACCGATCAACAATGGCTGGTGTAAGGCGCCCGCTTGTGCGAAACGAAAATCACCCTCTGGTAAAACACCCCACCTAGATGGGCGTTTACGTGGTATTCGTGCGCGAATTCATACCGAAAGATCTTCCTCCGCTTCTCCTACGTTTACAGGGTGGAGAGCAGAACTTCCCTTGCGCGGAGCCTCTACGGAGCATCCGCCAAACCTCCAGGCAACGAGGATACCGATACGTGTGTGGGTTGGTCCGTTGATGTGTGTACTCGGGGATTCTATCGTATCGGAGCTCAACAGATAACTCTTATCTGAGCAAAGCAATATTCTTATAGGGCTGTATCCGGAAACACGTATATATATATATATATATATATATATACGAATCCAAGGGATAAAAAGCAGTCAGGATAGTATCGAGCGAGAAGGGTGATATGTAGCTCCCGATATATACGAAAAGTCCCGTTGTCCCGTCGATCATCAAGGGGGATAACCAAAAAAGAGGAATAAAGCTGTATATAAAAAAATATTAAGTAGGCGAGCGAAGAAAATTTCAAAAATGTGAAAAATCAATAATACTGAGAATGTTAGGATAACTTTTGAAATTTGGAAAATGTGACTCCAATGAGATAAATTTTGAAACTACGAAAATAACTACGAAACTACGATAAATTTGGAAAATACGATAACTTCTTAAATTTGTGACTCCAATGAGATACCTTGAAAATACAATTAATGGGAAAAAATGGTTAATTTTTGGTAAGTGTATTTCAAGAGTAGTTTCGTTCGGTTAAGAAGCTACGCAAACGTTATTTTTATATGATTTTTGTAGGTATTTTTCAGGGGAGTATTCCTGAATAATATTTTTGTAGTTAACGAAAGGGTTGTTTATTCGTAATGTTGCGAAAATGTTAAGGACGATGAATAAAAAATAATCGAACAATTTTTTTTTTGGTTTCCCAGGATTTATGACAAATTTATTAATTTAAATAACAATCGGTTTGATATCAATCTTTGCTACTTAAATAACATTTTTTATCTCAAAAAGTGTATATCAAAAAACAATTCAATTGAGTGTAAAATAAATAAAATCTTTTGATTTATTATTTGGTATTAGAAATTGAAAAAATTATATTAATATTAAGCTAATTGATCCAAGCTCAGTCACCCACTATAAAAACGAATTAATTCCCCCAATCTCAGTCAGCTTTTTTCAAATCCTATGAATTCATCGTCACCAGCTTGACGCGGAGAACATCGATAAAGAGGGTGAGCGAGAAGTCTGCGGTTAGAAAAATTTCCTTAATGATTCTTTCCCTCGCGACGAGAACGATCGAGATTCGAGACACGCGCCGCTCCGATCTTCCTCTTATACACTGTGCGTACTGTTCTCAGTGCAACCGAGTGCGAACACGGAGGGGGACAAAATCACTGGTGTGTCGTATATAGATACGTGTATAAATAACTGTTAGCGGACGGTGTGACTAAAACTAGGGGTTAGTTACGACGATCAAGGGTCGAGATTCTTCCTTCACATATACGAGGATTTATATATGTATATATATATATAAATGAATGCCTATACGTATGTATCAGTAAACGAGAAAAGTGCTGGTTAAGGGGGGGAATATCGACGAAGGGTTCGAACATCGAATACACGAGGAACCACCAAGCTAAAATCCACCAACCCCTGATGCTTCATCGAGGGTGAAAAAGCCATGGGAGATCCTGGAGTACCAAAACGCCACAAATGCCTACATACGTGTGTAGAATTTCGACTCCTGTCTTCGTGTGTACCTTACGCTTGGATAAATCGACGAATATGTTTTGGATTAACTTTGTTAGCTCGCGGATTCACTCGATAAGTCGAGCAATTAGGTACTCACTTTCAGCGTCCAAAACGCTGGAGAAATTTCTACTCCAATCTGGAAAATGCAATCGAAGGTTTAAAATTTTTCGTATGGTCTATCGAAATATCGAGCACGTATGATTTTATTATTATTATTTTTTAAAATATTGAAATATTCTTTTTTCTATGAAAATTATTCGAATTTCCTTTTTTTATAAAAATTATGAAGGTATTTTAAATTTTACGGAAATTATAGGAATATTTTTATTTGTATGAAAATTATGGATATTTTCTGATTTTATTAATAATTTATAAAAAAGGTAATAGTTATTTTTTTTAATGGTTTGGAGTAAACAAATATCAAGAGATTGGTATACAAAAATAATTTTTCCATAAACTTGTAAAGTTCATTTTCTTGTGCATTTATTTTCCTTCGTTTTCTCCATTCGAATTCAAGACAACACACAATTTGGGCACTTTTCGTGAAATCGATTTGAGTGTTGCCTTTCAAATAGTAGAAATGAACATTTTCTCCAAAAATGTTCTTTTTCAAATCGTCAAAATGACATTCTTCTCAAAAACTTTATTTTCCAACTTGTTAAACTTTCCTCGATAAACTTCCTAAACAAGAACATACAATTTTACCGATTAATCAAAAGTTTACCTTTTTATAAAAAATAAAGATCCATTTATTACCGAAAGAAAGTTTTCTCGTAGTGATGGGATTTTTCAATGAACCCATTTTTTAAATAGCCCTCTGTTATTAAACCCAAACGTAATCTCTATTGTTGAGTAGTGCCCATCAATTTTCTTTCCATTCAACGAGTGGTCAAACTAAATTAAATTTAATCCCACTTTTGAATGAATTTTCGTTATTTTCAATGAAAATTCCATTTTTCGATGAACCATAATATGCAACGTTATAATTCGCGATTAATGTGAATCTGTTCGACAACTTTTTTCGCTATTCGTATTGTCATTGAAAAATAATTTTTTCCCGATGAAAATAGGAAACAGGTGGCATGAACGTCCAATATTCGATGTCACCAATGGTGTTGGTGGCAAGTGCTTAAACGATTCTGAATTGGACTGGTCATTGTCTGAATTCGAATATAAATACACCGCAACGTAACGTACGTTTATATGTACATTGGCGTGTATTTGAACGAAGTCTATGTAACGATGGAATCCCCGCGGTGATTCTCCATCGCAACACCGGCTGCGATACGCACATGATCGTTGGGACGCCCATCTGTGACGAAGATAGTACTGGCCGTTCAAAAAGACTCTCGACATACCGCGCATTGTTCCCGACCCGACTTTTCTGGACACAGCTTTTAGCTACATAGTCACATGGGGCAAAAGTGCGCAATATTTTTTTCCATCCGTTGCAAAGTCGTAAATTTAAGTTGGAATATAAAAAAAAGTGATACAAATAAAAACTGAAAGCCAACTGTCAAGTTTTCCGAAGAGCCATGAGTGAAATATTCAATCCGCGCACACTTGCCCCAGTCTATGAATCCAACAGAAATGTGATTGTTCTCGCAAAACCCAAACCCCCGAACGAAATTTGAATAATCTTGAACTCGCGGCGTATAATCGATTGTTTCGTACGATACGATTCAGCCCGGAAACTTTACGCCAAGACGAACGACAAATGACAAAACTTCGGTCCCAACGAGAAAGCTAGATTTTTTGAACTCTATGAATAATGACAGCTAGAAGTTCCCATTTTGCTTCGAAGACGTGGTACGTATGCGCGTATACGTATTTCTTTACATATTCTCCATTTGACGATCATAGAAGCGTGCATGAATTTTCTCTCTCTCTCTCTTCCTTCCTCCTCTCTTTTTCTCCACGAAACATCAGCATATACAGATGTATTATGCAGGGCTAGAGCGAGGCTCTTCCAAGACGGAATGAATGGAATTAGTGAGCGGGTCCAACTGAATAATATCGGCTGTATCTGCGGGGGTGGTAAGAGGAAACGAAAGAAAGAGAGGGACTGTCGTAAAATAGCGACAGAGAGAAAGAGAAAGAGAGATAGAAACTGTAGATCAGCCTAAAAGACAGAGAGGTGCTAGATGGATCAAGAGAGGGCAAAAAAAAACGAGAGGAAGAGAGTGGAACGAAGACAGACGTAGACACAGACGTTGGGAGGGATGGAACGGAGGAAAGAGAAGCCAGTGAGTAAGACCGTACGCCGTCGGAGACTGAAACGTATCTCGGCAGAGTATCTCCATAGAGACCAGGAGCAAAGAGTGAGGGAACCAGAGAGACAGAGACGGAAAGGCCAGGGGATGAGAGGGAGGAACGTATAGAAGCCCGGAGAGCTTGTTCGCCAGCTTTCCTCTCGTCTGCCTTAATCCAACCGTCTTCTTCCCTCCTTCCTCCTCCCTAACTCCTTTCCTCTCATCTTCGTTACAGCCAGAGGGAAAAAAAAAGAAATGGAGCGAAAAAAGCAGGAGTGAAGGAGTGGCGCTGTGTATGCCGAGAGTTTGTATCAAGGAGGCGAAAGAAACGAGTCGAAAGAGGAGGGAAAGTCTGGAAAAAGGACGGGAAGGTACAGACTTCCGCTTACACTTTCGCGATGATCAAAGCTCCGAGTTACGTATGACTCAACGTTCCACAGTTAAATGGTCCCTCCCCCTCCCACCGGAAGCATTTCTCATCCATCTCGACGTCATACACACGTTTAATCCACATTCAACTATCAACTCTCAACGATCCACGCTTAACACGCGAAAAAGCTCTCGGAGTCTACCACCAATGTCCCAGTTTGCACGAAACGTTATCTCCTGACTCGGAAATAACGGTAGTGAATCGAGTTTGTCCTCTCAATAGATGAACCCTTTCGTTATATCTGATATGCGATATGCTCGGCTTATTTGAGATTATGCCAGCGGGGAGACGCTCTCATCCAAACTTTAACGTATAGTCCTTTCAACTACCCAGTCAACCAAGATACCCCAAATGAACTCTCAAACGTGTGTGCACAGACAGCCTGTAAACTTGACCTTTATCCTGATTAGGTAAATTCTTTTTTTTTTTCAATGCTTCCTCCACCCATCTTCCGCACACGCTTCTCGCGTCCGATTACTCACCAGCGATCATACGTAGTTTAGAATCTTTTCGGTTTTTCGATTTTGCATTGTCGATTTTTTGTTTTCATTGTCTCGTTGATCTCGATCTCGATTATCAGGATCAAAATCGAAAATCTTTTTTCCAATCCCTTCAGATTGGAGATCGATGATAGAATTTTCTTGATACTTGTTCAGATATTTCCATAAAGATTCAATGGATTATCCCAGTGGACATCTGACCTAAAAAGTCAAGCTTGCATTCCATTTTTTTAAATAATAAAACGGTATTGAAACATCGATTAGTTTCCTCAATTTGCTCTTTTGTTCGAACATTTCTCTCAATTTTTCTAAAAATACATCGAGTATTGTTCTCCTTGATCTTCGGATTCTTTTCGATTCAAGAGTGATAAGAATTTTCAAATGATATTCATTGGAACTCCGCAAAAAAAATTCCGCACACGTTCACGATAGAATATTTCCGCAAATCAAACAACTTCCTTTGAAAAGCTTTAACTAAAAAATTCTCAAACATCTAAAATCGAAAAACAACCTTAAATCTACTTACCTTCCAACATCGTTTCTCTATGCACCAAAATCCCCTAAAACCCCATAAGAATAAATATATCCAGTGAATTCCAAAAACCAATGAATTCCGATTGTGCTCCAGGACGCATCGACTCAATTTTCAATCCCAAACCCAACCGTGACTCAAAGTTTACTTATTATTCTAGTACCGGGTGATCCTGGGAGCGAGTTGATCGAAGTCAGTAACTTCTAGGCCCGAAACTCTAGACATCTCGAAAAAGAATCAATTGCGATCGTTCACTTCCGTCACCAGTGGTTGTAGTATTGCAGCTTCCATTCTGAAAGAGCCTCATCCATATGGACGTATGTATATAAAGGACTAGGCTTACCAGCTGCGGTAGTTTAGCGACAGGTATTCAAATATTTTTTCGAGTCATCGTTCTCTAAGCTACCGTGCCCCGGATTCCGCCCAAATTTCAAAATGTTCGCTTATGCGTAGGCGGTATGAATATATACACGTGTGTGCACCCGGAGAACAAATATATACGCGGGGACGATCGAAGAAGCTCGAATAGAGAAACCCGGAGCGTAGCCTCGTGCGGTACGATAATCTACCCGGACAAGAGGGCAATCAGGGTACATCCTGTTATCCATCGGGAAACACTCGTACTTAACAACCTCCGCAGGATATCAACGGACACACTTCTAGAAACGCTTATACACATGAAAGCATGAATCTGAGGGAAGACCATTTCCAACCAAAACTGATTCGTATCATCTTCTCTCCACACTCTCTTCGTGTTTCTTTTTTCTTTGTCTTTTGGTGTCCTCAACTTCGGCCTATTTGGCTACCGTTTAAAATCTCCCCGGACTTATCTCCGTACACGCCGAACCCTTTTTTTTATTTGCCCCTGTCACGAACGAAAAGATTTTTCAACGCGTGACTCGCTATTGACGTCTTTTACGTCCTAGGTAAGATTCTTCTATAGATTCCAAGCTGCGTGAGAGATACTTCAATATTTCTTCATCGTATCGAACAGTGATCTCGGAGAATCCGAAGTTTCGTCAAGGGTTCCAAGGATTAAGGATTATCATTTTTTCTCGTTTGGAACTAGTTATGTCCAATAAAGATTGGAGTTTTCAGATGAGTATTATTATTGATACTCAAAACGACAGCTTCCAGATCTCGGTTTTATTTACAATAGTAGAAAAATATTAAGTTATTTTAGAAATCCAACTTTGACGTTTCCATAAATTTCACGTTATTGGATATTGAAAATATTGAAAAATGGATGAAAATGAAAATGTCAGCATTCGTTAAAAAAAATGATTAATAAACCCCACCAATAATTATGATAGTTTGAGAAGCAAGTCTTCAATATCTTTTTCTCTCAATCGATCTCGTCGACCAATCGAGCGTGGAGCTCCGCTAAAAACATTCCATTCCTGAAATCTCGTTCGGGTCATTCATGCACCAATCTCGGAGCTCCGCTTCTACGGCACGGATTCTCTCGTCGTCGTGTTACCTCTTCTCGTTTTCTCAGCGAGTGTGACGAGGGTTAGGCCTGCCGCGAAGTCGCTCGTTTGTCACTGACACCATGTCCGAGTTCTTGACCAACCTCGCGGCTTCGCTCTCTCCCTCGGTCATCCCGACCATTTACTCGCGGGATGTTGGTGAAGTCGTGGCGATCACGGTCCTAACGAATGGCTTAACTAACTTAACGACTGCCGCTCGAGGTTGACCAAGACCCCGATATGGCCGATCACCCCGTCCGATGTCCTTAGAATTCTCACTGCCCCCCCCCCCCCCTTTTCATTCTCCTCCGCCGTCTCAGAATTATTCTTTCGACAGTGTCCCTCGGAACTCGAATACCACCGCCATCGATGCACGAATATCGGAACTTGACGAAAATTGGGCTATTTCAATTTTATTTTATCGTTTCTTTAAAAAAAATGCAAAGAAACGACGAGCGGAGAGACAAAAAGAAGATAAATATAATGGATCAGGTATTAAAACAGATAACGATGAAATTTAATAAACCAACAATTGCGTGAATTATCGGAATTGTTGATTAATTGACGATAAGAAAAACGATTATCTGAATTATCAGGATTATTACGTAATCGAAGATCATGAAATACGAATTATTTGAATTATCAGTTGATAGAACATAATAGAACCATAATTACATAAAATATTTGATATCTTAGATTATTATTGTCGTAGAAAATAATTATCTGAATTATAGAAACAACTGGAATAAACGAAATCAATGATGATTGCCGGAACGTCAATTATATTAGTCCATTCCACAATTCAAGACGTATGATTCAATCGATCGAATGGTATTCTCTCTTCCTTTGAGCCAACCTACTTATCAGAAGCGAAATTTGTGCCGGTAATTTTGATATTTCGAGTTTTTATCATTTTTTTGCAAAAGAGCAACGAAAAATGCAGAAACAGCAGGTCAAAGTGAAATAAATAATATATCAGAACTAAACGAAAAAAAATCATGAAGAAATAATCTAATATCGTAAATGCCCGTTGTTTTTCCACTTGACGATCGAAGATTTGTAATACAAACGAACTAATTCCTCTTTCCTCTCCCTGACCCCCTCATTTCATGAAAGGGACCTCTGAAACGAACTGTTATGAATTTCCACTCTTTACGTTCACGCGTTGCATAATTAATAACTTTTGGAGGATCCCCGTCCGAATCCAGGTGCGGTCAGATTGACGTCGTACAATACCCGGTGTAGCTCTCTGCGTGTGCCCTCCGGGGACCGTGCCCCGATGGAGAGCCCACATCGGGAATAGACCTCCTGCCGATTTCGAGCTACCACTCCTGCGCTTCGCCCCCCCTCCCCCCCTCTTCTTGAGGACGTGTGCAGTCCGGTAGATCCTTTCCTAGGGATATTTCACCCTCTCTCCAACCCACTCCGTTTCCAGCTCCTTCTTTCCATCCTTCTCGGATAATATATGAATCACATCCTGGACACACGCGACGCTCCATAAAGCCACGTTCAGGAAAAATAATCGAGACATCTCGCGTTTCCAGGAACGATACGTGAACGTTTTTTCATTAGCAGCTGGTCGATCGTGGTTCAACCAACCCCGCGCTATCTCCCTGACTCAAAGGTATCGCGAAAATCCAAATTTTCGTTGCTCCTCAATTGACGAACGATTAGTTTGCGAATTCTTATGAATTATCGTTTTCGTTGAATAAAGCATGTTCGCTTTGCGAGAATCCGTCGAATCTGCCGCAATGGAAGAAACGCAGGAATTATTCGTCAGGTCTATTGGAGTCTTTTGTTCGTTGACTAGGCTGCACCAACGAATTTTGTCTTTTTTTTTTCAATTCGAACAGCCAATTTCGTCGATCCGAAGCATGCTGAGGATGGTCAAGTGCCGTTAAGGATTTTTCATTCATTATTGAATGACCCATTCGCGAGGGTAATCATGTACGACATGATCCAGACTTCTAAATCGATGATTCTCTAATTCTGACCTGCAGTTAGTAATCATTGACGACCAGTAAACGTCCAAGAAGATTTCTACGTTTGGGAAATACGAAATATTGTGTTTTTCTATTAATAAATCTGTACTAATAATTCCCTATAAATAAAATCCTGAATTCGTCAATATATGAACTTTCCAATACGAATTTATAAAACCACTGAACATTGTTTAGGCATTCTTCCAAACCGTCTTCATAAGCAAAGACGTTGGAAGTTTTGTATAAACCTCTTTTTTGCACTGACAGATTGAAATGTCCTGATTTAGCCAACAGCCTAGTTCCTCAGGATGCTACGATTTTATTCCCTCACTATCCGCGGTAATGAAAAGTTATTGGGAAGTGCAATTGGTGTTACATGATAGCGTTTGCTACTTTAGCTATATCCGGTGCTGGTCGAGTAACGACGTTCCGAAAAAAAAAAGGAAGAATCGTGTTCAAGTGGGAGGAACGGTCGTGGATCGTAGACGCTTCAGGAAGGTGTCAAAAGACTGGAGATTGATCCATCATCTAGTCGCATTTTCGTGAGGAATGTTGCACAATGGTGGCTCCAACAATGCTCGGCAAATTACGGACATTTCAGTCAAAATATATATGTCCCCAAAAGGATCCTCCACTCACGCCCCATACACCCAAGATTTCGATCACAAATGCCATCAACGATTGTTGGAAACTTACCACAAGACGAAGACAGGGGGGGGTGGAATGGGAGGGGAAATTTTGAATTCGTACGTGGTTAGATGGAGTCCGGTGTATGTGACCAGTAGACACGTTGAAACCAAGAGCAAGAGAGTGAAATCGGAAGAGAATAGAAGCGGAGAAAAAATGCGAAGAGCTCTCTACGTTGGGTGACCGCAAGCTACGGGACAGCTGTATTTTGAGTTATCGTGAATCGCCGATCTGCGGATTTTCAGTTTTTATGGGGAGACCCCTGAGACTGAGGGAGAAAAAGCTACGCGGAATGACCCCCGTGGGGTGTTCTCACTTCTCGTTTTATTTCCATTTTTTTTTCTGTTGTACCCTCTCCCCTACCTCTCGTTTTTCTTCGAACAATGTTCTCTTGTCTGGAGTACTCTTTTGCCACAAGCCAGGCCGGAAAATTCTTGATCGAACGTTCGTCGAACTGTCTTCTGAAAAGGTACAATCATCACCGGTAAAACGACGAAAGCATTGTATCAGAGAGACACAATAAGCAAGCCTTGTATACGCAGTCTTCTATGGGGTTGAAGCTTTCCCTCCTGGAGCGAAATTCATTTTATTTACATTCTTTCGTTTCTACACCCTCATTACTCTCTGCAATTTATCGGTAAAGAAATTTCGAGGCTGCGAAATACAACCGGAAAGTTCTTCGTGGTTTTTATCGTTTCAAAATATAAATTTTTATATAAATCTTGAAACACATATTACACAGCTTACTTAAAGCGAAAATAACCAAAAATTTTAATTTCTTTTTTGGTATTTTGGCAGTTTGGTGTGACTGCGGATAACATTATTTTTTATAAATTTTTAAGTATTTCGGTACTAACACTACGAAGATTTCGGGCAGTAGATTTTTTTGATAAAAGTAGAATTTTCTGGGTTTTTTATATCCGTTTTTTAAATATCCATTTAACGAAAACCTGTGTTTAACGATGTACTTATGCGTGTAAGATATTTTTAAGCGTAACAAAATTCGAACGATTAATTCCTCAAGAAAACATGAAAAAATGATTAAATTATAATTTAAACGACGATTGATTTCTCTCGGTGTACCCACATGACATAGCCGTTTTCAGTATACTCCTAAGGACTTTCTTCGACCTCCATCTCTCATCAATGTTGCAACTGTCAAAAGAGTATCAAAAGAAACGCGAGAGTGGCCACGCAAACCACGAATCTTTGTATACCCATGGGTACTTGGATTCTAAAATTCCGTTGAGTTCTGTCGCGATATATATACGCAGTATTTTGGTTCCAGGTCTCCTCTCTTGGCCTCGAAATTCATCCTATCGCGATTCCGAATCTCTGTTTCCCCGGAGATTTCATCTAAATCTACTTCAGCTCGCGCGGAGATTAGCGGAAAGCTTTTCGCGTTTTCCGTGTAGAAGGCCGTCGATGTTTCAAAGGTACCCGCGTTTTTCACGAAAAGAGAATAGGAGACGTAGAAAGAGAGAGAAAGAACGCGATCTCGAGATGAGTTTCTCATTCGGCACTTTTTTCTCGTCTTTTTTTTTTTTAAAGTTAGAGCTAGCTGTAACCGAGCTATACGCGCTGGGCAGCTGTCGCAGCCGTTCCATTGTCAACCAATGTTTGAGCGTTCCCCAACACTCGGATACGTGTGCGCGTGTACGTCGAAAAAGAGAGATATGAGGGAGGAAGGGGAGGGAGGAGGGAAGGAGAGAAGAGCCGGTATTGTCCTGCCGAGATCCAACGATTACTCGACCACCGATACGATCTCATCTGCATCCCCCGATTTTGCCCCCATCTCACTCGCGCCCTCTTCATTCGCCTGCGAACTCTGTGTCCATCCACCGTCGGGCAACGAATACCGACAGACGAAAAGATCCATCGTTTTTTCACTTTAATCACTTTCCCTGTGCCCTCTATCTCATCGGTCAATTATTTCTTCGGCTTTCGTAATCCGGATTTCCATAATTAAACGGCACTCGAAATTTCAATAAAAATTAATTCTCAAAAATAATTCGAAATAATAATTGATTCTGACAGATGGATGTAATCCCATTGATAACTGATAACAAAGATTTCGAGAAAGTTTCGAAGTTTTCGTGAATTTTGTTGGTTCCGCGTGTCATTCGAAATTTCCGCGACGGCGACGTAGTCCCGGCGCCCCCGGCGTCGCTCCGTCGAGACGTCGCGGTCCCCGGCAAACGGATTAGTCGTGCCGCAGACCGCCTGACGAAGAGACGAGCCAGCAGCCTAAATTCCCGAGATTTTAGAGCCGTGAAACGATTCATTTGAAATGACTTCCAGAAAGACCGAAAAATATATTCTTTTTGTACCATTAACGGCGCGGTGCAATGGCCAGACAGCGGTCATTTGGGAACTTAGCTCTGATGATTTTTACATCAAACTTACACGAACTATTCCGGTCAGGAATTGTCGTAGGGATTTTTCGTTTGCTCTAATAAATCTTTAATGTTCTTTAATATCAAACAGCAATAATTGTACTTGCTTATTCAATCAACAAATCTTTAGGCTGGCAGTTCGAAATAATTTTAAAACAAATCGAAATAATTCGACGACAAATCGAAGTAATTCGTCAAAATAATAAAACGAATATCAAAAAGCAACAGAGTCAGATAAGCCGACGAAAAAAAAAACTGCGAAAGTTTAACTCGTGTTTGTTTTCTTTTGGATCCCTTGAAATTTGTTTTAGTAAATGATATTTGGAGTCTTGTGAAAACGAAGGATCTCAGTCGACCGTACCAAATTTGCTTCGAGGCTCTTTTCGAAAAAGTTCAGTACACAATCTTTCCTCGCCCCCTCTCCTTCCGTTTTCTTAAGTCCGCTCTAATTTCGGATAACGGAACTCGTCAAATACGTCTAATAGCTGTATATCCCTGAACCAGAGCGAGAAAGTGGACGGGAGAGGAAAGAGGCTCTGGATTAAGAGATTTTCCTGTCTCCGTCTTACATACTCATCAGGGATATTCCCAAATATCTTTTTCCATGGGATGCTCCACTTGGCTCTCATCCAGATAATTACCGATGGGACACCACGAGCGCTTCCGGGGATGAAAACAATGACGAGCTTATGGCCGTATTCGCCACTGTAGCCACTAATGATCGTGATTAAGATTTTCAACCGTTTACGAAGATTATAGTTCTTGAACTCGACGAATATTAACATTTGCCTGGGGCAAAAAAAAATCATTTCGTTCAATCGAACGGTGCCTTCTCGATTTACACGTTGAAAAAGAAAACTACATGAAAATCCATTCGATCTAAATGCAAATTCGAGTTTTTAAAAAATTATATATCGCTGTTCCTGCGGGGACACTTTTTTCTCGTGATTTTAAAACACAAGAGTCGAGGAGAACATACGAAGGGAGTAGCATAACTTCATCCAGAGGTTGGACGTAACGATTCTAGTGCTAATCTTATTTTTATAATGCTGTTTAAATATTACGATTAATTAACATATATTTATATATATTAATTATTTAATATGTAATAATAATAATAACTGTAATAATAATTAATAAAACGATTAATCACAGTGTTATTTCTATTTAGTTTTAAACCGCAAAGCACTGATTACAGCGAAAAAATTTTGGTAATTAGTTGCAGTATCTCCTGAACCAATTTCCCGATTTGTAGAAAATGTCAGCTGTACAGAATCATTTTTTGAGTTGTCTGGTTAAAAAATAAATTTCTCAAATTCTTGCTCCGTGCAAAGCAACGTTTTTCAAATTCCCTACGTGATTCTGCGAGTCATCACAAAAGTTACGATCTTTTTTACATCTTCTTCGACCTTAAGTTCTCCAGTGCGTAAATTAAAAGCCTCAGAGTATGGAGAACTCCTCACACTTCCTGGTCCTACGTTAAAAATTTGTAGAAAATTTGAAAATGTATCCTTGAAAATTCACCTGAAAAAAAAAAATATCGAAAAAACAAAAAGTATTACCCTCCAGGTTCCACATTTCCAGAAATACAATCGTATTTCATATCGCCAACGTAACCGTTCGTTTCTACCACACCGAGGCCGATTAATCGAAATAATGATCAACGAAAAGATTATAAAAAAAGAAGAAAAGAAAAAAAAAAACATCCAGAAGACCGCGATTTGCGATGAGAGAGCCGCGATCCTCCGGCGGAGTTCCGGGTTTCCTTTATGATACACAGCATGATTGTACTCGCGTCTAGACCATAGAGTTTCAGGCATTATGAGGGCCCCAAGTACACGTATATTCATACAGAGATAAACATACATCCACAGCTGAGAAAAGTGCGAGAACCGGAGATCGAGAGAGAGAGAGAAACTTCTCCCCCCCTCCGCTTCTCTCCGTCGCATTTACGGAGGGAGACGGAGCCCGAGAGTTCTCTGTACAAAGAGAACTACAGTAGGATACAGAGAGTCACAGAAACTCAGAGAGAATGGCTGGAGAAACGTACGAGAGAACCAAAGACAGAGAGAGAGGGAAAGTTCCAAAGAGAGAAAACGAGAGAGAGAGAGAGAGAGAGAGAGGAAGAGAGAGATTGGTACGTGACACAGACGTCACATTAGATTTGGAAGCGCGCGGCATGCCCTCGTACAAGCGTATCTTCCACGGATCTAGCCCTTTGCTCTCCGGGCGTAGCACTTCGCTTTTCGGCGACACGCAGATACGAGAAGATTATCTCGATCTACGCTAAACAGCAGTGAGACCCGTTGCTGTACACCAAACTCCCTTTCCTTCTTCCCCCCTTCGCTCTCTCTCTCTCTCTCTTTCTCTTGTTCTGTCCAACCTCTCACCCCTTTTCTCTCTTCTCGGATAATATAGATAGCATTCAGCAACTACCCCCTTTACTCCACTTCACTATTTCGTCCTTCCTCATCCATGTATTTCCCTCTCCCTCGCACTCTTTCCGCATTGACTCTCTATACTCTCCGCGTGTGTGGTACATCGCCTGTTTTGCCTCCTCGTTCTCTGTCTCTCTGCGTTTCTCTGAGCTAGATCCAGTCGTCGTTCAGGCAAATTCAATAATGCGCGCCCTTTTGCCCCGACGGAGACACAGGAGAGGACTGCAATTTGAATGAGCTTATTGTTGATTGCGACGAACCAAAACTGATGGAACTCGGGCCCGACGGAAGGGCTCACGAGATGCGGGAAAGCCTGATGTTTCGTCATGCATATTTTGGCCTAATGTGACGCGCGTCCGTTGAGTCTTCGGAGGAAAGTCCATTTTGGTTATACTTTAAAGATTCTAGAGTATTATCGTCCGCGTTGTGGAAGGGGCGTCTTTAATATCGTTATCACGAAGAATTTTTAAATAGTCGAAAAAAAAGCTTTTTTTAGAATTTTTTGTTTCGAAAGTACTGATGGATCAATGAAGATCAAGATGAATTTTTTATTTCACTAAAATATACGAACCGGCCGACCAAAGGCTGGTAGAAAAAAAACACTTTTTGTTGGGTTTTCTACCTCCTGGCTGTCCAGTTATGCAAAGTTTATATGCATGAAAAATTCTACGTTTACGAGCCTTGCCATATTGCAACGAGTTCTCTTTTTGGCCATGATTTTTCCATTCTATAGATCTACCGATAAAAATTTACGGGAATTTACCCATTTATGAAATTTATGAAATTCATGGATTTCCAATTAGTGAAATGAAGTAATAATTTATAAAATCATTTATGAAACAGAATTATAATTTAAAGAATCATATATGGTACGGAAGAATTCATAGAATCATAATTTATGTCATCATTTATGAAATCATAATTTACGAAAACGTTCGTAGAATGAAAATTCCAGAAATGTCAATTTTATCAAAAAAATCCTTAATAAAACATAAGAATTTGTCTTCTAGAAAGTTACATGTCCTGATAGCCAATATTTTATATCTACAGGCTCAACCGATCCAAGCTTCTTCAATATACTCACGCGAAGGCGAGTCTTCGAGTCCACGAGGAACAGCGAGTCCCGAATGAGAATGAGAATAATAAGAATAAGGGGGAAAACGATGGCGAAAAGGTTTCGCGAGCTCTCTCGTAGAACACTCTCGGCGATCACGAAGTTGCCCAAAGCGTTGCAATAAGCCATAAAGATAGCGTAACTCGTGAATATTATAAGTGTATATACGTGTACACGAGGGTGAAACACACGCGGTGAAACCTTCCTCATAAAGATATGTATATTTCCCCCCTCGTACACACCAAAAGAGAATAATTACAGACGAAGAGAGAGAGAGAGAGAGAGAGAGAGAGAGAGAGAGAGAAGTTCGCAAGCCCGGAGATTCATCCTCGAGATGAGCTCTTTGGTCTCGGCCTTCCTCCTTCACTCATCCTCGTGCTCCTTTTTTTTTCTTCCCTTTTTTGGTTGTTGGTTGGGATTAATACGACCGAGAAGTCGCGTCTGTACGAGCGCGGTTCATCCCTCAATCGATACGTTTTTTATTTATTTATTTTTCTTTTTTTAGAAAGATCATTAATAATTATTGAGAGCGTTCGAGAGGCCGAAGATCTTGCGAAGCGTGTCCGAGGTATATCCAGTTATCGTTTAAAACCTTCATTTTCGATTGGGAACCAAAAAAAAATTACGAATGAAAAGATTACAAGGGTAACGAGCAATTTCGAATATTTTCGTTAATTCAATATCCCGATACACTTTAGATCCTCGAGGTTCGCTTTGAGCTTGAATACTTTGTTTCCAGTTGAATTATAATGTATGTATTCATCGTATGTAATAAGTGTATTCATCGCACCCCTGCTCACTTTTCTCTCTCTCTTTCTTTTGCTACGCAATTTTTACATACTTCGATACATATATATATATGTATACATGTGTATATAGGCTGAATATGTAATAACAAGGGCGCGTGCGTTCGCCGAAGAAACACGTGAAACAAAAAAACGAAAAACAAAAAAACCGTTTTCCGATCGATCGAACGTGGACGATATGCGAAAAGAATATGAAATTATCGCTTGTAATAACCGAGAATCGACTTATAAATCGCAAGGTGCGATCACCGGTTGGCGACCAGCGGGGACGGACTTTGTCGATTGATCGTCGTTCCCGATCACTTTCCCTGCCAACCTCGTTCCCTCTTGATCTTTCAGAAGGTGCACGGGCCTCGCCGTGATAACGGGGATGCGCAGGTGCGTAACCCTCTTCTCGGACGCGTGCACCTGACCAACACCCATCCTGGAAGGGAGACCCGGTTTGCTAATGTGTAGCCTAAAATGTTCGACCCTCGATCGGACGGTTTCGATGAAAATTTCAACTGCTGTCAATTTTTTTTACTTTTCACTTTTCAACGGTTTTTCGACGATGGTTTTCTTCTCAATTGAGTACCAATAGTTTTTGAACGTGGATCGAAATTGTCGTTGCGTGAATTATTGAAAAAGAGGAAGGATAGGAATTAGTATTTACTTCCCTGGTTTGGAAAACTTTATACAGGGAATTATGAAATGCAAGCTACAATCAGTACTTATAAAAATTCCAATGAAAACAAGTTTCAATGAAATGAAAATATCGTAAAATATTTATGCAAGTCCCAAATGATAGAAATCCCAATGAAAACAAGTTCCAATTAAATGAAAATATCCTAAAATATATATGCAAGTCCCAAATGAAAGAAATCCCACTGAAAACAATTTCCAATGAAATGAAAATATCCTAAAATATATATGCAAGTCCCAAATGAAAGAAATCCCAATGAAAACAAGTTCCAATTAAATGAAAATATCCTAAAATATATATGCAAGTCCCAAATGAAAGAAATCCCAATGAAAACAATTTCCAATTAAATGAAAATATCCTAAAATATTTATGCAAGTCCCAAATGATAGAAATCCCAATGAAAACAAGTTCCAATGAAATGAAAACAACCTACAATATTTATACAAGTCCTAAATGATACAAATCCCAATGAAAACAAGTTCCAATGAAATGAAAACAACCTACAATATTTATACAAGTCCCGAATCATACAAATCCCAATGAAAACATATCCTACAATATTAAATACACGACCCAAACCATCAAAATCCCAATGAAAGCAAAAAGTGCCTTGATCGATCCAAACAGTAGCCTAAAACAGTGTTAATCAACGATTCATCCCAGGCGGCTAATTTTCAAAAAAATGTAGATTTTCCGAACGCCATCGGAAGAGTAGAATCCACGAGACGCGGGGGTAAAATTCGAGACGAAGAAACTGGAGTATGACGAAGGCATCAGTGTTTACAGGGATTAAGGTAAGGCGGTAGCCATTTGTCGCGTTTGTTCCCGTAACAATGCTCACCGCGGTATTACTCCCGGCGCTCTCTTTATTTCGGCGCCAACTCTTTTTGTCCCCAGGACCTGGATTAACCGGCTTATCCGGTGGGATGGAAGCAGCGGGGTAGTAAAAATGGGGCCGAAGAGTGTGACCCTTCGTTGTCATCGTCTCCGCGGATAACACTCGAGGAAATTCTCGAGTTTCCCTCCCTCAGCCTTACCCGGGCTTTTTTTTGTTCCTTCGGGGGTTTCTTGGCCCGTGAATTCTTCAGTTTTACGGGAGGTTATCCAGAAAACCAAGAGGGAAGTGGAGGACGTTAGGGAGAGGGGTCGCGCGGCACAAAGCCACGACAATAATGCTTTAAGGGCGCTGAGACAATGTCCCTTTGGCGGAGGCGTTACCGTTCCCCGTGTATAGTGAACACACAACGCGCCCGGACCAATTTCCACACCGAAACCGTCCCAAATGTAGGACTCGAGGTGTCCGCAGGCTCCGAGGATTTCGCCGAGAGATCGTTGCGATTCGAGGGATCTATATCCCTCCCGATCTTGGCCCAGGATAACGTCTATGTAGAGCAAGCACATTATGTATGGTGGAAGAAACGAGGGAATAACGGATGGAGGGGGGTTGAAGCTTTGGATCGCTGAGTACCGGCCTGGCGCACCGTAAGCCCTGCCACGTCGGCCTGTTTTACTCACGAAGAAAAAGAGACAGAGAAAGAGAGAAACGAAGATGAGTCTTCATCCCCGAGCACCGCTGAGTGTTCCGCCACCATTCTCTAAAAGCACTTTTTATCTTCTTCTTCGTCTTCCACCACTTTCCATCAGGCCTCGAAAAATACTTCTTTTTATTTTCCCATCATCTTCACCGGTACGTTCGATCGCACCTTTCTCAGCTTGGAAGAGAGATCGATCGTTGGGAAGAGGAGGATCAACTTGGAGAGAAAACGGAATCGAGGATTTGGTTATGTTGGTACGATAGGAGTAAATGATAATTATAATAATGAAAGAAAATGATGAAAAAATGGGTTATTGGCTACTGGGTGTTCATGCTTCAGCACGTGGAGATGGCAATTTGTGACAACGAGGCCTTGGACTCTGATCCTGATTGCGAGATGACGTTCGGGCCAGCGGAAGCTGATGAATTCGTTGGTCTCCGTTGAACTGTTTTTTCCCGCCGGAAACGCGGATGGTCTATCAACGATTGTCTTTTGGCTCGGGCGATGACATCCCATGGGTAACGAAACCGAGTAATCGTGACGTAAGTTTTTTTCTCGTCCATCCCCCAGTTTCCTCGTGATCGTTGCCGTTGATTTTTTTCGTTTTTGGTTCGGTTAACTCAGTATTTTTATTTTTCCTCGTTTCGAACACTACGTTGCTTCACTGTCCTTCCAATTACTCTTTCTCCCACCCCACTCGGATCGCTCCTATCTTTACGTGACCAGAGAAAACAATTTAATCGAGAACAAACGTCGAATATACTCGGACAATTTCCAGGGTTTTATATTCCCGTATATACACCTATACACTTATTTACTTTTTGTTATTTTTGTTTTTAGTTATTTTTATTATTTTTTTTTTTTTTTTCAACGTGAGGGCACTCGGGAACTAGCCGAAATTCGGTGGGTAGAAAAATTCGTATACAAGTTCGTTAACGTACGAGGGAGAACGAGAAAGACAACGACAATCAACTCTCGAACCTGGCCTCTCTTTCCCTCGGCAAATCGAATGCACTCCGCTCTTGTATACGTTCTTTTCATGTGAATTCGACGTGTCACCCGCACGAGTCCTCCTTCTATGTTCCTTTTTGCATCCTTCCATACGTGCATACGTCAATTCACTTCCCATCCACTCCCAAACCAATCGCAATGTTTTTTTCACTTCGTTCCTTTGACTATGTTTTTCGTTTTGTTTTGTTTTTTTTTTCTTTTCTTTTCTTCATTTTTTATTCTTGATCCCTGACACCCGAAAAATACAAAAATTTGACCAGTTTAATTTCGTGACTTAATAATTTTCTTTTTTTCTTTCAATTACGAAAAGGAACGCCGGAAACGCTGCCCGGCGCGATCAGGAATACTCGCTATAAACGGTGACCGTGTTACACAGCAGGCAGGTGCTACTTCGATAAATTCGCCTCCTCGTGTTTTTCTCGTTCGTATGCACACTCAAATAATTCCGAGTGTGTAAACGCTCGATGATTAAGTTTCAATTTTTTTTTTACAACTCGTTATTACGTCAATTGCTAATTAATGATAAGCAGGCGGGACGAAGTTGGGGCGGAGAAGGAGGAGGAGGAGGGCAGGGGGATAATTTACATATAATTTCATTACTTCAACGAAAAGCTGTTTACATTAATATTGCGCATCTCTGGGATACGTTACGACGGAGTATTATTATTCATTATGATTTTTATTGCAATGGGCGGAAGGGAACGAACGTTGTTGATGGAGTAAATGGCATTGAAGAAAATTACGTTCGAACGGGACGAACGATGAATTATTTTGATTCGTAAAAAAAAACATTGCCCAATATTGTATGAAAATCGATCGAATTTTCGCAACGTATCGTGATAAAAAAATGAACGATTTTGAATCGTAATAAAAAGTTTTCTATAATGAT